>CM039610.1:49288770-49312793 GCA_022457205.1 Saccharum spontaneum
AGTAGTAGAAATTATAAGCAGCAGCAAGGTGCTCAATAACTGTAAGCAATAAACCCACCAGCCATTAAGTTCCAACTGAAAGGCTAGTGGTAACTACTAACTAGTGGTAGTTAACGGAGGAAATTAACTAAATGTATGCCTACTTTAACCAAGAGGTTTGGTAATCTTTCTCTAATGTTGTTCTTGTCTTTCTACAGCTGTCTTATATTCTTGTGTACCAACATGTGTAGCCGAAGACTTGCTTTACTTAGCTAAATAGGCATGCATCAATGCAATCCTAGGTGCATGATTGACGAGCATAACAGACATTCCATTCGTCCATAACAGACATTCCATTCCTCCTTAATACTCTGTACATGCATGTCCTAGTCTATGCCTAATATTAAAGAGGCAAAATTTCAACCTATAAACATGCGATTACTTTTTAAAGCACTCTGGATTCCGTTTCCAACCCGGTACCCCTCTCCTCTCGGCACTGCAGCTTTTGAGTCCTAATCCAACCCGTATGACAGACGTTGTCCCACTCTCATGTGTCGTCATGGACCAAGGCAACTCTTTCTCACGAGTCACGAGTCCATCTCCAACTCCAACTCCAACTGGCCCCATCTCTAGAGGCCGAGCCTCGCTAGCTACTACTCCTTAACATGCACGATTCAAGCTGCCACATACGGGTGCCCTTATAACAATCGACTCTGATTTCCGAGCCCCTATATTAGAGTATGCAGGAGGAGGACGACATTGGCAAGGCGAGATGGAGGTGACAAGCATATACCACGAGACAAGATAGGCGTATCGGCTACTGGCCACAGCCGGGCACCTCCAGTGTTAAAACGAACCATGCGATCTGCGAAAAACGAACACAGCTAAAGTTCGATTGCTGTAGTGTTGACATCAATATGTGGAGCCCACATGGTGTAATAAAAAAATGTATCTCTCAGCAGCTGGCATAGAGAGGGAGCATGCGCTAGCACGGTCGCAGTGGCCGCGGCGATTAAAATAATCCACTCGGTTCGGATGCTCTGCAAGGTCCGATTTTAACTCTGACACCCTCGGTTCGACTGCTCCAACGTTGATGGTTCGATCTGAACAGTCCATGGTTCGCTTTTTAAAACCACACTGGAGCTGCTCTTGCCGCCGGAAGTCCTCCCACATATGGCGCCACCCTGTTGTGGAGGGTGCAACTATGGTCTGTGGGCGCACTCGACTGGAGCGCCTTGACCAGATGCATGCTCCGGCGAGCAGGCCCATGAGGCATGCCTCAGTCCGCTGTTGCTGGGCTGAAGCTCCAGCTAATGCACGCACATGCTCAGATCACATCTCGAGGGAGAGGAAACCCACCTCCAACCTCGCCAGGCACTGACGATGTGAATGAGGAGGCCCGGCGCTGTTCTCCCCGGAGAGTTTTGTTTAGAGTCCAATCAGAGAGATGCAGGTGGAGCTGATTCTTAGCGTGGAGTGGTGCTACAGATCCTGTTTGTTGATTTGCTAGAATGTGAAGCCAAGATAAAAGGAGTTGGCTTGATGCTTCAATTGGACCGAATCAATATAGAAAGATAAGCCGGATTGTATGGATGTTCTGGTGCTTAGCGTAAGCAAGAGGAAGGATGTTTGTTTGCTTTTGGGGGGCGTGAGAGAGGATAGCCAAGACAGCTATTACTGATTGCTCGGTGAATGGGACAGAGAAGCTGACGGAGGAGATTTGTAGCTTTGGTTGCTTAGATTGGGATTTTGCGTGTGGGAAAATTGGAGCTGTCGCTGCTCAGATTGGGTTCAGGCTGAGGCTGGTGTTGGTGTGTGTTGGATTCACTTGAGGATGAAGGAGCAGCGAGGACAGTTTTTTTGCTGTTAGGTTAATTTGTTCCAAGATATCCTCTGTTACTGCCTTGTTGTTGCCTTGCTCGGTTGAAGAAGATGCATGGAGCAGGAAAGGAGAAAGAAAAGAGTGGCGGCGCCTCTTGGAGAGATGGACGAATCGTTAGACTTATTGGCCCATCCAAATACGTTTCTTTTTCTTTTTATTTAATTATTAATCATCGTCTCGTGTGTGTGCTAGGCCTTTCCTTTTCTTGCACTTCTTGCCCTTTTCTTTACTCACGTGTAGTTTTTTTTGATCGGTTTACTCACGTGTAGTTAGTAGTGTAGATTTGAGAGCATGTTTGTTGCTTGTGCATGTGCAGAAGAAAATCATTACCACCCTGTCACCAGGCTTCAATTTTCATAAGATGATCCGCTATTATTGATCTTCATTGTTGTACCGTCCATTGCTCATAAAACTCAATGCTGAAACAATTTTGACTGAAAACAAGTGTATTAAAAAAATTAAAAAAACAATGAATTGGTGCACGTTACAATTTTCTCCAAATAATGAAGCCATCTGTATAAGATAAACTGTTCAATTTTTTCGTTCTATGACCGATCGGTAACTGATTGTTGGAAACCGAAGTTTCTAAAAACTGAAAACCAGACTGAAGTACACCGAATGCCAGTCCTAGGATTAGGTCTAAGCTACGTCTAATTGTTTATTCCTTGCCAAAAAAATATTTAATTGTTTATTGGACTTGGCCGTGTTACTAGTTTTTTCCTTCCGTTGCAACGCACGGACATATTTGCTAGTAGTGATAAAAATCTGAAAGTCGGAGTACAGAAAATAGATTCTAGGGACCCCCAGCCAAAAGGGTGAAAAATTAAAAGGGAACGCGTTCAGATCAACTTGGTCTGCTGCCTACAAGATGTTGTTTTGTTTGCAGCTTCAACTCAAATAATTGCAAGCTATCAAATAATTCTAATGAATCACCACAACTAAATCATGACACTTGTATGTTATAGCACTTGGACTTCACTTATTTTGACTTGGCATTGAGTTTGGATATGCACTAAACTTCACTACTTGACTCAACATATGATGATCAATATGAAATCAATTGTATCAAGTCTCCAATGCCAATGGTACCTACAACCAATCATCCACTTTTTGATGGCATCCAAACAAGTTTGGGTCCTCTCAAGTTAAGAGCAACATACTTAGACATAGCCTTAGTATGAGTAGTGGGATGTTTTGCAATTGTAACCAATGAGGTACCAATGACATCCTGCCTAAGCATAGAATCATCACCAATTGAAATAGGCTTAGGAGTGTTACCTAGGGGACATGAATGTGTCATGTGTCCCCTTTCCCAGCATGAGTAGCACTTTCTCTTTGATTGAGCCTTCTCTTCATTGCTCATGTGGTGCTTCCCATAGCCTTGGCTCTCATGAGTTACTTCAGCCTTCTTCTCAAGCTTGGTAGGACACTTCGAGACAAGGTGTGTAACAGAACCGATCAAATCACAAGAACGTAAGTACAAAAACAATCACCGAGGTGATCAAATTCATGTACTTAGGCTCTCATAATCCCGGTAGTCCGGAAATCTCGAAGGATTTCAAACTTTCAACATACAAGACAAGATCATATATGATTCAACACAACACGTCATTCGTTACAACAATTCACAAGTAGAATAGGGATTACATCCATCGGAGTTCGAAATAAAATATTACAAATAAGTTTGAGTAGCGGAAGCAACATAGTTCAATACATAACATCATAAGTTCAAATACATTACCAGATTAAGGTCATGTCCCACAAAAGTATCTTTAGGTAAGAACACTAGTAGAGACCATACCCAACAGTCTAGTCTTCATCCTCGGCCGAGAGAAGGCAATACTTGCAGCACCCATGATAGAATAGGTCATCTGCAACAAGTGAAAAATAAACCCTGAGTACGAGAAGGTACTCAGCTAGACTTACCCGTTAAAAACCAGAAATAAAGTCACACCAAGAATCATGCAAGGCTGATATAAGTAGAGCTAGCTTGACACAATTTGCATAAAGACTTGCATAGATTAAGTAACCATCTAAAGCTTAGCATCCGGTTAGTAATCATTAATATGTTATCCATATTAGCACTTGTACTAGAGCACTCACTTTATTAAGAGCAAACAATATTAACCATAGCAGGTATAATAAGGCCATCATCAATATCATCATTCCTGAACCTTCCATTATTTAGTGTATCTACTATGGAGATATACCCATCAAGTTCTCACTAACCGGGAGAGAGGGCGACTCGAATTGATTACTACCCAGCTAGGGAAATATTCCTAACACTCACCCAGCAAACCCCGCTAAAGACAGTCGTTAATCATCTTTGGTATAACTCAAAATTTGTGGGCCCGATCAGTGCCGCACTCTTAGGGATATCATGCCACCAGGACGATCAGGACCTCCAGGTATCTGCCCTTGGACACTAGCAATTTGCAACGACTCCCCTCCGAGGCGCACTCAAACAGACCGGCTTTCGACCTGAGCCGAGCTACTCGGTTTCACAGTCAAACACCCAGGTCCAGCCAGCTAAGTGAAAGGCATGTGTTCAACATGAACAGGGAAAGGCTCCAAGCATTAGTCCTTAATCGACACAGACGGAGTCACTATAAGCATAACCACCCTACAAGCCTCAGCCCGGTCTTCCTTCAATTTAAACCATGTTCTTTTCCACTTTTCCACGATAGTAAATATAGTCAACCGTGCCACATGTATATTTCTATTGCTCACAGGTGATAAGGAAATAAACCCTATGTATGAGAAGGTACTCAGCTAAACTTACCCATTAAAAACCAGAAATAAAGTCACACCAAGTGATGAGGACATCCTCCACTATTACCCGCTGGCAAAGACGCAACAAAAAAAGGTCAAGTGGCCTAGTTGTAGTCAGGCGGCGACCGTGTGAGCCTCTGAATAATCCCACCTTGCTTAGCTTAGGAGGAGGAAGCCACCTTAAAAGAGAGCGAGCCACCCTTCCCCTATCGGACTAGTCTTTTAGGGACATTGGGCCTTTCCCCGAGTGAGTGTGCATAAGAACTGTTGGGGTCCGGGCAACCTTAATTTATTGGGCCTCGGCCAACCCCACCTGGGCCGGATGCATCATTTGGTATCAGAGCTGGGCCCTTGTTTAAGGGGGTGGGAATGATGACGACATCCTCCACTATTACCCGCTGGCAAAGACGCAACAAAAAAGGTCAAGTGGCCTAGTTATAGTCGGGCGGCGACCGTGTGAGCCTCTGAATAATCCCACCTTGCTTAGCTTGGGAGGAGGAAGCCACCTTAAAAGAGAGAGCCACCCTTCCCCTATCGGACTAGTCTTTTAGGGACATTGGGCCTTTCTCCGAGTGGGTGTGCATAAGAACTGTTGGGGTCCGGGAAACCTTAATTTATTGGGCCTCGGCCAACCCCACCTGGGCCGGATGCATCACCAAGAATAATGCAAGGCTGATATAAGTGGAGTTAGCTTGACACAATTTGCATAAAGGCTTGCATAGATTAAGTAACCATCTAAAGCTTAGCATCTAGTTAGTAATCATTAACATGTTATCCATATTAGCACCTGTACTAGAGCACTCACTTTATTAAGAGCAAACAATATTAACCATAGTAGGTATAATAAGGCCATCATTAATATCATCATTCCTGAACCTTCCATTATTTAGTGTATCTACTATAGAGATATACCTGTCAAGTTCTCACTAACCGAGAGAGACGGCGACTCGTATCGATTAGTACCCAGCTAGGGAAATATTCCTAACACTCACCCAGCAAACCCCGCTAAAGGCAGCCGTCAATCACCTTTGGTACAACTCAGAAATTGCGGGCCCGATCAGTGCCGCACTCTCAGGGATATCATGCCACCAGGACGATCAGGACCTCCAGGTACCTGCCCTTGGACACTAGCAATTTGCAATGACTCCCCTCTGAGGCGCACTCAAATAGACCGGCTTCCGGCCTGAGCCGAGCTACTCGGCTTCGCAGTCAGACACCCAGGTCCGGACAGCTAAGTGAAAGGCATGCGTTCAACATGAACAGGGAAAGACTCCAAACATCGATCCTTAATCGACACAGACGGAGTCACTATAAGCATAACCACCCTACAAGCCTCAGTCCGGTCTTCCTTCAATTTAAACTAGGTTCTTTTCCATAATAGCAAATATAGCTAACTGTGCCACATGGATATTCCTATTGCTCGCAGGTGATAGGGAATCACCCGACTTCTACCGCTTAAAGCAGGGCTAAGCATCTACTCGAGCCTGAGCTACATAGGATTCATGGTATACTTTCTGGACAAGGATAGGGTACATATGCAGCAAGTGTTTTCACCCAACACCTATCACTTAATGTAACAATATATATAACATAATACTTAATTGTATTTTAGAAATTAGGAGGCTTATAATGCTCCGGGGCTTGCCTTTCACGAGTTGCAAGGCGTGTGGTCTGGACAGTCCACCACGTCTCCTCCTGCTGCTTCTTCGGGGGGCCTGCACCTCCTGCTCCAGTGGCTGCTCCTCCTCTTCAGTAAGCAAATAGGCCTATACTATCTTATGTTGTTGGCTCCTTTCACTTTAGGCAGTAGTACTAGAATTCCATAATTGAGCCTTGATAAATCTAACAGTCCACGGTGCAGAAGTTGTAACATCTCCGACAAATCATCTTTCACCTGCCCCCAGAAGTTCTTATAAAAGCTAGTAGATAGCCCATCAGGTCTAGGTGTTGTATTGGTTTTCATTTGTCTGACAGCCTCCTCTAATTCAGCCATTGTAAATGGTCTGGTCAGCCATTGGTTGTCCTCCACCACTAACCTTCCTCTATCTCACCAAAATTCATCCCCTAATTTTATTTTTGGATCAGGTTCACTCCCAAACAGCTTCTTGTAGAAGTCAGTTATATACTACCTTTTCAGCACCTCTTTATCCTCTATAGTTCTGCCCTCCACTAAATTTCTAATCAAGCATTTCCTTTTTTCATCCATTAGCAATGCCATGGAAATAACTTGTATTAGCATCACCTTTAAGTAACCAGTTCTCCCCTCCTCTTCTTTGCCATACTAACTCTTCCTTCTCATAAATCTTCATCAGCTCCTCTTCTTTCTCATATCTTTCCAACCATTCATTGTTGGATAGAGTTCTTCCTTCAGCTAACCTTTCCCCACTCTTCAATCCTGAGCAACAAATAAATCCAGTTTCATCTTCCTTTGATCATTGTCCCAATTTCTGCTCCACCCTTTCATACTTCTCCTCAACACACTTGATACTATGTTCTAATGATCTAAAATATACCTTTTCCTTCTTTGTGGCCATTTATTTACCACCCACTCCGCAAAGCCTTCTTGTAGTAGCCAAGCATTTTCAAATCTGAAGATGCTTGACCTCACATTAACTTCACAATCAGTTTCCACAAATTTAAAGAGACAGGGAGCAACACCATATGTGGACAACAAATGCAGGTCATAGACAACAGACATACAACTCTGCAGCCAGAGCGAAACTACTATACAGCATGCCAGATACAAACACTGATGAAATCGGAAGCAACATTGCGGCCTGAGTGGTAAAACTACGCCATGCTGGATACAGCAACTGATGAAACAGGAAGCAAGCCAATCCATACGCTCCATAGCACCTCAATAAATCTGGAATAAGATAGAGCAGGGGAAAAATGAAGGCATTCCTTTATAAACCAAGTGCATTGTATCACTGAAGTTCATCACATGCTAGCTACTATAAAAGCTAGCATATGACACCTAATCATATATGGCTACAGCATGGAAGAATAGGTAATTTCATGGAAATTATTTGGTTGATCTTGTCAGAGCGCAACTACTAAAGTTATACTACTGGCTATACCAAGCTACTGACAAAAAAAACTCGAAGATACTAAGAAAATACTTGAAGATACTGACAAAAATACTTGAAGATGCTGACAACTACTGAAGTAATAGTACCTGCTGTAACAAGTTACTGACAAAAAATACTGACAAAATACTTAAAGACACTGACAAAATACTTGAAGATGCTAACAACTACTTAAAGATACTTGCAACTACTGACAAAATACTTAAAGATACTGACAAAATACTTGAATATACTAACAACTACTTAAAGATACTTGCAACTACTGACAAAATACTTAAAGATACTGATAAAATACTTGAAGATACTGACAACTACTTGAAGATACTTGTAACTACTGAAGTTATAGTAGCGACTGTGCCAAGCTACTGACAAAGTATTTAAAGATACTAACACAATACTTGAAAATACTGACAAAATACTTGAATTTGTCCTATGCTTGGCGGCTGTACCAAGCTACTAGCAACACGTAGATGTCCACACAGTGGGCCAGCGGACACGATCAGAACTGGCATGCACTCCAAGATAGCAAAAGGCCATTAATTAGGTGGCGCCTAAGTTAATTTGTATTTAATATGTATGCACGCAATATAAAAATCAATGTCCTACGGCCACATCTACCATACTAATTCACCGACTTTTTCTTTTCTAGATCCACATAAAAAAACATCCCCGCTGAGAAAGCTCCCCTCCATCCACCCAGAAAAGTGTACCCAGAAAAATAATACTTTTAAAACGAACCATCCAGATTTACTGGTAGACCATCTCTCTCCTTACTCACTCAAATCCAACGGTTGAGATTGTGTGTATCAACCTCCCCATCCTTCTCCGCCCAACGAAAGCTCCGCCCCACACGCCCTTCACCCCCCCCCCACGCGCTAGGCCGCCAGAGATCGAATCCCACATGCACCCAGACACCTGCGTTCTTTTTTTAGAAAAAATGAATCATCAACGCTTTCCGCAGTTCCCTGACGCCGCCGAGCGAGCGGAGCACCGCGGCGGGGCGGCATCCGCGGGGGACGAGGAGCATGCGGTGGCGCAGCAGACATGGAACGCGCCGGCGCAGCTGACGCACCTAGGGTTTCCCGGCTGCCGCCCCGCCGGTTCCCTGGCCGGCGCCACCCAACGGCCGGCTGCCCCCCCCCCCCCCGCACTTCACCGAGGCCGGGCGCAGCAGGGTCCAGGCCAGCTGCCAGCCGCCTGCCCGCCTACACCGTCTGCAGACCTTGGACCGCCGAGGAGTCCACGCCCGCGAGGTCCTACTGTACCGGTCGGGGTTGGTGACCGCAGTAGCATCCTTGGCTGCGGCCTCCACAGCGTTCGTTCTGAAGATCCCGATTGTTGAACACATAAATAACCATAGGGGCACTGGTCTTCTCCGTCATTGATTCGGTTCATCAGGAATCAGGTGCTGTCTTCGATTCAGAACTGATGGTTCCTTTTTTTGAAAACGTTTCAGGTTCTAGTAGGAAGTCACGTCGTCGGAGCGTTCATAATGCCATGTGGAAATTGCTTGTACTGTGTTAAGGTACAGCTTCTTCGTTGAATTAAGGCATCCCTTTCTTTTCTCTCATATTTCTATGCTTTTTCTTTCTTATATGCAGTTATGCTCATGTGCATTGATTTGATACAGGGCCAAGACGATCTATGCAAGTATTTCTTCGCATATAATCGTGCCAAAGGGACGCTTTATGATGGCGAAACAGGCAATGGTAACCTGAGGAGACGTTCGCATCATACATCAGTAACATAGCAGTATAGTTTTACCAGGCATTTTAATGTATCCTGAAATTCTCCATCCGCAGGGAAACCGTATGGGGGGCTTGCAGAGTATTGCGTTGTGCCAGGCAATGCGCTAGCACTTCTCCCTGACTCATTGACATACATAGAATCAACGATTTTAGGATGTGCAGTGTTTACCGCTTATGGTGCCCTGAGGCATGCTGCTGAAATGCGGCCAAGTGATTCAGTAGCTGTGATCGCAGTTGGAGGGGTTGGATCAAGGTCAGTTGATGCCTGATAAAACTTAGGATCTTTCTTGTTTCCTCTCACTTACAGATAGCAAAACCCTTTGGAGCTTCCGAAGTCATTGCAGTGGATGTTACTGAGTTTATGGTTGGCTTACAATCACTGATCATCAAAGAAAATAGTAGTGCATATTATGTCCATTTTCCTTTTGTCTCATCAATTTCAACTAGTGATTGTAGTTGTTGCTAGAAAGCATGTATGCATTGCAGGATTTTTTAGCTAGATTTCTACCTTGCTGAATGTGCTTGATGAATCCTCAAAGAGGGGACATGGTTAGAGACATCAATCTCAAAGAAGTTAGTACGGCCTTAAGTTATGGGTTACATAAAACTCACACAGGATTGAATCAAGAACAATGTCTTCAAAGACCCGTAGATAATTGTTGGACTTCTCACTATAAATCTCTTATTAGAAGTCTAATTAACTTGTTCCAAACAATTATCAAAGGGCTTGAATTTGTGAGAAATAAAGACAAGGGTGGAAAGACAAGAGGTGTGTACTCTAGTCTTTTGAATTTGTCTTCTATTTGCATTTCATGTTGACCATTTTAACTATCACAAATGCCTTGTCAAACGCATTGCAACAGATGTTATGTATGAATACAAAGTATTTTTATTGTTTTGGAAAAATAATTGTAGTTTGCAAAACTGACGTATTGGAGTTTTAGAAACTCCGCCTTAATTAGGCCACGATTATTTCTTATCACAAAACTACAGTTTCTCAAAACCACTGGTCCAAACGAGGCCTAAAATTCTTGTCACTGTCTGCGCAGCGTACCTTGCTTGTCTTACACTCAAAATTATCGTGGTGATTTTAACCAGAACTATTACTCCGTAGTAGGGGACAATGGAGGCAGGGAATTAAAATAACCGCAGTAATTTGAGTTTAATTTGAGTATTTGAGACGAGAGGGACAAATAAAGCGCCTCTTACAGTGTGACAGATTGGAGCTGCATGGCGAGAGATCGCCGGCGTTGGTGCAGTGTACTTGGACCAGCCACCAGAAGCGGGCGTGGGGTGGCCGCCGGCGGCGCAGCTGCATGCATGGCGCAGCATACTCCTCCGATCCTCGGCCACGAGGCGATCGACGGAAGCGATCTAGTTCTGCGCTCCTCCGATCCCTGCTGGCTACCGCCTGCAGTGCTCAGCTGAGTCCGAGGTTGCTCTTGCTCCATCTATATCATGCATGGCTAGAGCAGCCGAAGACTTGCTTACTAGCCTGGCCAAGTCAACTCTCCAATGACCAAAGGGATGTTTCTGTTATACTCCCTCCGTTCCAAATTATAATTCGTTTAACTTTTTTTTGACCCCAAATTTGACCACTCGTCTTATTCAAAAAACTTATGCAAATATAGTCAAATTTAAGTCATTCCTGAAGAAGTTTTGTTAATAAAGCAAGCCACCACAAAAGAAGTGATATTTTACACAAATTTTTGAATAAGACAAGTGGTCAAACTTGAGGTAAAAAAATCAAACGAATTATAATTTGGAACGGAGTTAGTATTAATTATAAAAAACTACACCTACCATATATATATATATATATATATATATATATATATATATATATATATATATATATATATATATTCCTCCACCCACAACGTGAATCAACACATGAATCGTATATGTCCTTTCTCCTCGCTAGCATTCATTTTTTTTAAAAAACAGAAACTTAAATACCAACAGAATAGTAGTAGTAGAAATTATAAGCAGCAGCAAGGTGCTCAATAACTGTAAGCAATAAACCCACCAGCCATTAAGTTCCAACTGAAAGGCTAGTGGTAACTACTAACTAGTGGTAGTTAACGGAGGAAATTAACTAAATGTATGCCTACTTTAACCAAGAGGTTTGGTAATCTTTCTCTAATGTTGTTCTTGTCTTTCTACAGCTGTCTTATATTCTTGTGTACCAACATGTGTAGCCGAAGACTTGCTTTACTTAGCTAAATAGGCATGCATCAATGCAATCCTAGGTGCATGATTGACGAGCATAACAGACATTCCATTCGTCCATAACAGACATTCCATTCCTCCTTAATACTCTGTACATGCATGTCCTAGTCTATACCTAATATTAAAGAGGCAAAATTTCAACCTATAAACATGCGATTACTTTTTAAAGCACTCTGGATTCCGTTTCCAACCCGGTACCCCTCTCCTCTCGGCACTGCAGCTTTTGAGTCCTAATCCAACCCGTATGACAGACGTTGTCCCACTCTCATGTGTCGTCATGGACCAAGGCAACTCTTTCTCACGAGTCACGAGTCCATCTCCAACTCCAACTCCAACTGGCCCCATCTCTAGAGGCCGAGCCTCGCTAGCTACTACTCCTTAACATGCACGATTCAAGCTGCCACATACGGGTGCCCTTATAACAATCGACTCTGATTTCCGAGCCCCTATATTAGAGTATGCAGGAGGAGGACGACATTGGCAAGGCGAGATGGAGGTGACAAGCATATACCACGAGACAAGATAGGCGTATCGGCTACTGGCCACAGCCGGGCACCTCCAGTGTTAAAACGAACCATGCGATCTGCGAAAAACGAACACAGCTAAAGTTCGATTGCTGTAGTGTTGACATCAATATGTGGAGCCCACATGGTGTAATAAAAAAATGTATCTCTCAGCAGCTGGCATAGAGAGGGAGCATGCGCTAGCACGGTCGCAGTGGCCGCGGCGATTAAAATAATCCACTCGGTTCGGATGCTCTGCAAGGTCCGATTTTAACTCTGACACCCTCGGTTCGACTGCTCCAACGTTGATGGTTCGATCTGAACAGTCCATGGTTCGCTTTTAAAACCACACTGGAGCTGCTCTTGCCGCCGGAAGTCCTCCCACATATGGCGCCACCCTGTTGTGGAGGGTGCAACTATGGTCTGTGGGCGCACTCGACTGGAGCGCCTTGACCAGATGCATGCTCCGGCGAGCAGGCCCATGAGGCATGCCTCAGTCCGCTGTTGCTGGGCTGAAGCTCCAGCTAATGCACGCACATGCTCAGATCACATCTCGAGGGAGAGGAAACCCACCTCCAACCTCGCCAGGCACTGACGATGTGAATGAGGAGGCCCGGCGCTGTTCTCCCCGGAGAGTTTTGTTTAGAGTCCAATCAGAGAGATGCAGGTGGAGCTGATTCTTAGCGTGGAGTGGTGCTACAGATCCTGTTTGTTGATTTTCTAGAATGTGAAGCCAAGATAAAAGGAGTTGGCTTGATGCTTCAATTGGACCGAATCAATATAGAAAGATAAGCCGGATTGTATGGATGTTCTGGTGCTTAGCGTAAGCAAGAGGAAGGATGTTTGTTTGCTTTTGGGGGGCGTGAGAGAGGATAGCCAAGACAGCTATTACTGATTGCTCGGTGAATGGGACAGAGAAGCTGACGGAGGAGATTTGTAGCTTTGGTTGCTTAGATTGGGATTTTGCGTGTGGGAAAATTGGAGCTGTCGCTGCTCAGATTGGGTTCAGGCTGAGGCTGGTGTTGGTGTGTGTTGGATTCACTTGAGGATGAAGGAGCAGCGAGGACAGTTTTTTTGCTGTTAGGTTAATTTGTTCCAAGATATCCTCTGTTACTGCCTTGTTGTTGCCTTGCTCGGTTGAAGAAGATGCATGGAGCAGGAAAGGAGAAAGAAAAGAGTGGCGGCGCCTCTTGGAGAGATGGACGAATCGTTAGACTTATTGGCCCATCCAAATACGTTTCTTTTTCTTTTTATTTAATTATTAATCATCGTCTCGTGTGTGTGCTAGGCCTTTCCTTTTCTTGCACTTCTTGCCCTTTTCTTTACTCACGTGTAGTTTTTTTTTTGATCGGTTTACTCACGTGTAGTTAGTAGTGTAGATTTGAGAGCATGTTTGTTGCTTGTGCATGTGCAGAAGAAAATCATTACCACCCTGTCACCAGGCTTCAATTTTCATAAGATGATCCGCTATTATTGATCTTCATTGTTGTACCGTCCATTGCTCATAAAACTCAATGCTGAAACAATTTTGACTGAAAACAAGTGTATTAAAAAAATTAAAAAAACAATGAATTGGTGCACGTTACAATTTTCTCCAAATAATGAAGCCATCTGTATAAGATAAACTGTTCAATTTTTTCGTTCTATGACCGATCGGTAACTGATTGTTGGAAACCGAAGTTTCTAAAAACTGAAAACCAGACTGAAGTACACCGAATGCCAGTCCTAGGATTAGGTCTAAGCTACGTCTAATTGTTTATTCCTTGCCAAAAAAATATTTAATTGTTTATTGGACTTGGCCGTGTTACTAGTTTTTTCCTTCCGTTGCAACGCACGGACATATTTGCTAGTAGTGATAAAAATCTGAAAGTCGGAGTACAGAAAATAGATTCTAGGGACCCCCAGCCAAAAGGGTGAAAAATTAAAAGGGAACGCGTTCAGATCAACTTGGTCTGCTGCCTACAAGATGTTGTTTTGTTTGCAGCTTCAACTCAAATAATTGCAAGCTATCAAATAATTCTAATGAATCACCACAACTAAATCATGACACTTGTATGTTATAGCACTTGGACTTCACTTATTTTGACTTGGCATTGAGTTTGGATATGCACTAAACTTCACTACTTGACTCAACATATGATGATCAATATGAAATCAATTGTATCAAGTCTCCAATGCCAATGGTACCTACAACCAATCATCCACTTTTTGATGGCATCCAAACAAGTTTGGGTCCTCTCAAGTTAAGAGCAACATACTTAGACATAGCCTTAGTATGAGTAGTGGGATGTTTTGCAATTGTAACCAATGAGGTACCAATGACATCCTGCCTAAGCATAGAATCATCACCAATTGAAATAGGCTTAGGAGTGTTACCTAGGGGACATGAATGTGTCATGTGTCCCCTTTCCCAGCATGAGTAGCACTTTCTCTTTGATTGAGCCTTCTCTTCATTGCTCATGTGGTGCTTCCCATAGCCTTGGCTCTCATGAGTTACTTCAGCCTTCTTCTCAAGCTTGGTAGGACACTTCGAGACAAGGTGTGTAACAGAACCGATCAAATCACAAGAACGTAAGTACAAAAACAATCACCGAGGTGATCAAATTCATGTACTTAGGCTCTCATAATCCCGGTAGTCCGGAAATCTCGAAGGATTTCAAACTTTCAACATACAAGACAAGATCATATATGATTCAACACAACACGTCATTCGTTACAACAATTCACAAGTAGAATAGGGATTACATCCATCGGAGTTCGAAATAAAATATTACAAATAAGTTTGAGTAGCGGAAGCAACATAGTTCAATACATAACATCATAAGTTCAAATACATTACCAGATTAAGGTCATGTCCCACAAAAGTATCTTTAGGTAAGAACACTAGTAGAGACCATACCCAACAGTCTAGTCTTCATCCTCGGCCGAGAGAAGGCAATACTTGCAGCACCCATGATAGAATAGGTCATCTGCAACAAGTGAAAAATAAACCCTGAGTACGAGAAGGTACTCAGCTAGACTTACCCGTTAAAAACCAGAAATAAAGTCACACCAAGAATCATGCAAGGCTGATATAAGTAGAGCTAGCTTGACACAATTTGCATAAAGACTTGCATAGATTAAGTAACCATCTAAAGCTTAGCATCCGGTTAGTAATCATTAATATGTTATCCATATTAGCACTTGTACTAGAGCACTCACTTTATTAAGAGCAAACAATATTAACCATAGCAGGTATAATAAGGCCATCATCAATATCATCATTCCTGAACCTTCCATTATTTAGTGTATCTACTATGGAGATATACCCATCAAGTTCTCACTAACCGGGAGAGAGGGCGACTCGAATTGATTACTACCCAGCTAGGGAAATATTCCTAACACTCACCCAGCAAACCCCGCTAAAGACAGTCGTTAATCATCTTTGGTATAACTCAAAATTTGTGGGCCCGATCAGTGCCGCACTCTTAGGGATATCATGCCACCAGGACGATCAGGACCTCCAGGTATCTGCCCTTGGACACTAGCAATTTGCAACGACTCCCCTCCGAGGCGCACTCAAACAGACCGGCTTTCGACCTGAGCCGAGCTACTCGGTTTCACAGTCAAACACCCAGGTCCAGCCAGCTAAGTGAAAGGCATGTGTTCAACATGAACAGGGAAAGGCTCCAAGCATTAGTCCTTAATCGACACAGACGGAGTCACTATAAGCATAACCACCCTACAAGCCTCAGCCCGGTCTTCCTTCAATTTAAACCATGTTCTTTTCCACTTTTCCACGATAGTAAATATAGTCAACCGTGCCACATGTATATTTCTATTGCTCACAGGTGATAAGGAAATAAACCCTATGTATGAGAAGGTACTCAGCTAAACTTACCCATTAAAAACCAGAAATAAAGTCACACCAAGTGATGAGGACATCCTCCACTATTACCCGCTGGCAAAGACGCAACAAAAAAAGGTCAAGTGGCCTAGTTGTAGTCAGGCGGCGACCGTGTGAGCCTCTGAATAATCCCACCTTGCTTAGCTTAGGAGGAGGAAGCCACCTTAAAAGAGAGCGAGCCACCCTTCCCCTATCGGACTAGTCTTTTAGGGACATTGGGCCTTTCCCCGAGTGAGTGTGCATAAGAACTGTTGGGGTCCGGGCAACCTTAATTTATTGGGCCTCGGCCAACCCCACCTGGGCCGGATGCATCATTTGGTATCAGAGCTGGGCCCTTGTTTAAGGGGGTGGGAATGATGACGACATCCTCCACTATTACCCGCTGGCAAAGACGCAACAAAAAAGGTCAAGTGGCCTAGTTATAGTCGGGCGGCGACCGTGTGAGCCTCTGAATAATCCCACCTTGCTTAGCTTGGGAGGAGGAAGCCACCTTAAAAGAGAGAGCCACCCTTCCCCTATCGGACTAGTCTTTTAGGGACATTGGGCCTTTCTCCGAGTGGGTGTGCATAAGAACTGTTGGGGTCCGGGAAACCTTAATTTATTGGGCCTCGGCCAACCCCACCTGGGCCGGATGCATCACCAAGAATAATGCAAGGCTGATATAAGTGGAGTTAGCTTGACACAATTTGCATAAAGGCTTGCATAGATTAAGTAACCATCTAAAGCTTAGCATCTAGTTAGTAATCATTAACATGTTATCCATATTAGCACCTGTACTAGAGCACTCACTTTATTAAGAGCAAACAATATTAACCATAGTAGGTATAATAAGGCCATCATTAATATCATCATTCCTGAACCTTCCATTATTTAGTGTATCTACTATAGAGATATACCTGTCAAGTTCTCACTAACCGAGAGAGACGGCGACTCGTATCGATTAGTACCCAGCTAGGGAAATATTCCTAACACTCACCCAGCAAACCCCGCTAAAGGCAGCCGTCAATCACCTTTGGTACAACTCAGAAATTGCGGGCCCGATCAGTGCCGCACTCTCAGGGATATCATGCCACCAGGACGATCAGGACCTCCAGGTACCTGCCCTTGGACACTAGCAATTTGCAATGACTCCCCTCTGAGGCGCACTCAAATAGACCGGCTTCCGGCCTGAGCCGAGCTACTCGGCTTCGCAGTCAGACACCCAGGTCCGGACAGCTAAGTGAAAGGCATGCGTTCAACATGAACAGGGAAAGACTCCAAACATCGATCCTTAATCGACACAGACGGAGTCACTATAAGCATAACCACCCTACAAGCCTCAGTCCGGTCTTCCTTCAATTTAAACTAGGTTCTTTTCCATAATAGCAAATATAGCTAACTGTGCCACATGGATATTCCTATTGCTCGCAGGTGATAGGGAATCACCCGACTTCTACCGCTTAAAGCAGGGCTAAGCATCTACTCGAGCCTGAGCTACATAGGATTCATGGTATACTTTCTGGACAAGGATAGGGTACATATGCAGCAAGTGTTTTCACCCAACACCTATCACTTAATGTAACAATATATATAACATAATACTTAATTGTATTTTAGAAATTAGGAGGCTTATAATGCTCCGGGGCTTGCCTTTCACGAGTTGCAAGGCGTGTGGTCTGGACAGTCCACCACGTCTCCTCCTGCTGCTTCTTCGGGGGGCCTGCACCTCCTGCTCCAGTGGCTGCTCCTCCTCTTCAGTAAGCAAATAGGCCTATACTATCTTATGTTGTTGGCTCCTTTCACTTTAGGCAGTAGTACTAGAATTCCATAATTGAGCCTTGATAAATCTAACAGTCCACGGTGCAGAAGTTGTAACATCTCCGACAAATCATCTTTCACCTGCCCCCAGAAGTTCTTATAAAAGCTAGTAGATAGCCCATCAGGTCTAGGTGTTGTATTGGTTTTCATTTGTCTGACAGCCTCCTCTAATTCAGCCATTGTAAATGGTCTGGTCAGCCATTGGTTGTCCTCCACCACTAACCTTCCTCTATCTCACCAAAATTCATCCCCTAATTTTATTTTTGGATCAGGTTCACTCCCAAACAGCTTCTTGTAGAAGTCAGTTATATACTACCTTTTCAGCACCTCTTTATCCTCTATAGTTCTGCCCTCCACTAAATTTCTAATCAAGCATTTCCTTTTTTCATCCATTAGCAATGCCATGGAAATAACTTGTATTAGCATCACCTTTAAGTAACCAGTTCTCCCCTCCTCTTCTTTGCCATACTAACTCTTCCTTCTCATAAATCTTCATCAGCTCCTCTTCTTTCTCATATCTTTCCAACCATTCATTGTTGGATAGAGTTCTTCCTTCAGCTAACCTTTCCCCACTCTTCAATCCTGAGCAACAAATAAATCCAGTTTCATCTTCCTTTGATCATTGTCCCAATTTCTGCTCCACCCTTTCATACTTCTCCTCAACACACTTGATACTATGTTCTAATGATCTAAAATATACCTTTTCCTTCTTTGTGGCCATTTATTTACCACCCACTCCGCAAAGCCTTCTTGTAGTAGCCAAGCATTTTCAAATCTGAAGATGCTTGACCTCACATTAACTTCACAATCAGTTTCCACAAATTTAAAGAGACAGGGAGCAACACCATATGTGGACAACAAATGCAGGTCATAGACAACAGACATACAACTCTGCAGCCAGAGCGAAACTACTATACAGCATGCCAGATACAAACACTGATGAAATCGGAAGCAACATTGCGGCCTGAGTGGTAAAACTACGCCATGCTGGATACAGCAACTGATGAAACAGGAAGCAAGCCAATCCATACGCTCCATAGCACCTCAATAAATCTGGAATAAGATAGAGCAGGGGAAAAATGAAGGCATTCCTTTATAAACCAAGTGCATTGTATCACTGAAGTTCATCACATGCTAGCTACTATAAAAGCTAGCATATGACACCTAATCATATATGGCTACAGCATGGAAGAATAGGTAATTTCATGGAAATTATTTGGTTGATCTTGTCAGAGCGCAACTACTAAAGTTATACTACTGGCTATACCAAGCTACTGACAAAAAAAACTCGAAGATACTAAGAAAATACTTGAAGATACTGACAAAAATACTTGAAGATGCTGACAACTACTGAAGTAATAGTACCTGCTGTAACAAGTTACTGACAAAAAATACTGACAAAATACTTAAAGACACTGACAAAATACTTGAAGATGCTAACAACTACTTAAAGATACTTGCAACTACTGACAAAATACTTAAAGATACTGACAAAATACTTGAATATACTAACAACTACTTAAAGATACTTGCAACTACTGACAAAATACTTAAAGATACTGATAAAATACTTGAAGATACTGACAACTACTTGAAGATACTTGTAACTACTGAAGTTATAGTAGCGACTGTGCCAAGCTACTGACAAAGTATTTAAAGATACTAACACAATACTTGAAAATACTGACAAAATACTTGAATTTGTCCTATGCTTGGCGGCTGTACCAAGCTACTAGCAACACGTAGATGTCCACACAGTGGGCCAGCGGACACGATCAGAACTGGCATGCACTCCAAGATAGCAAAAGGCCATTAATTAGGTGGCGCCTAAGTTAATTTGTATTTAATATGTATGCACGCAATATAAAAATCAATGTCCTACGGCCACATCTACCATACTAATTCACCGACTTTTTCTTTTCTAGATCCACATAAAAAAACATCCCCGCTGAGAAAGCTCCCCTCCATCCACCCAGAAAAGTGTACCCAGAAAAATAATACTTTTAAAACGAACCATCCAGATTTACTGGTAGACCATCTCTCTCCTTACTCACTCAAATCCAACGGTTGAGATTGTGTGTATCAACCTCCCCATCCTTCTCCGCCCAACGAAAGCTCCGCCCCGCACGCCCTTCACCCCCCCCCCCACGCGCTAGGCCGCCAGAGATCGAATCCCACATGCACCCAGACACCTGCGTTCTTTTTTTTTAGAAAAAATGAATCATCAACGCTTTCCGCAGTTCCCTGACGCCGCCGAGCGAGCGGAGCACCGCGGCGGGGCGGCATCCGCGGGGGACGAGGAGCATGCGGTGGCGCAGCAGACATGGAACGCGCCGGCGCAGCTGACGCACCTAGGGTTTCCCGGCTGCCGCCCCGCCGGTTCCCTGGCCGGCGCCACCCCACGGCCGGCGGCCCCCCCCCCCCCCCCCCCCCCCCGCACTTCACCGAGGCCGGGCGCAGCAGGGTCCAGGCCAGCTGCCAGCCGCCTGCCCGCCTACACCGTCTGCAGACCTTGGACCGCCGAGGAGTCCACGCCCGCGAGGTCCTACTGTACCGGTCGGGGTTGGTGACCGCAGTAGCATCCTTGGCTGCGGCCTCCACAGCGTTCGTTCTGAAGATCCCGATTGTTGAACACATAAATAACCATAGGGGCACTGGTCTTCTCCGTCATTGATTCGGTTCATCAGGAATCAGGTGCTGTCTTCGATTCAGAACTGATGGTTCCTTTTTTTGAAAACGTTTCAGGTTCTAGTAGGAAGTCACGTCGTCGGAGCGTTCATAATGCCATGTGGAAATTGCTTGTACTGTGTTAAGGTACAGCTTCTTCGTTGAATTAAGGCATCCCTTTCTTTTCTCTCATATTTCTATGCTTTTTCTTTCTTATATGCAGTTATGCTCATGTGCATTGATTTGATACAGGGCCAAGACGATCTATGCAAGTATTTCTTCGCATATAATCGTGCCAAAGGGACGCTTTATGATGGCGAAACAGGCAATGGTAACCTGAGGAGACGTTCGCATCATACATCAGTAACATAGCAGTATAGTTTTACCAGGCATTTTAATGTATCCTGAAATTCTCCATCCGCAGGGAAACCGTATGGGGGGCTTGCAGAGTATTGCGTTGTGCCAGGCAATGCGCTAGCACTTCTCCCTGACTCATTGACATACATAGAATCAACGATTTTAGGATGTGCAGTGTTTACCGCTTATGGTGCCCTGAGGCATGCTGCTGAAATGCGGCCAAGTGATTCAGTAGCTGTGATCGCAGTTGGAGGGGTTGGATCAAGGTCAGTTGATGCCTGATAAAACTTAGGATCTTTCTTGTTTCCTCTCACTTACAGATAGCAAAACCCTTTGGAGCTTCCGAAGTCATTGCAGTGGATGTTACTGAGTTTATGGTTGGCTTACAATCACTGATCATCAAAGAAAATAGTAGTGCATATTATGTCCATTTTCCTTTTGTCTCATCAATTTCAACTAGTGATTGTAGTTGTTGCTAGAAAGCATGTATGCATTGCAGGATTTTTTAGCTAGATTTCTACCTTGCTGAATGTGCTTGATGAATCCTCAAAGAGGGGACATGGTTAGAGACATCAATCTCAAAGAAGTTAGTACGGCCTTAAGTTATGGGTTACATAAAACTCACACAGGATTGAATCAAGAACAATGTCTTCAAAGACCCGTAGATAATTGTTGGACTTCTCACTATAAATCTCTTATTAGAAGTCTAATTAACTTGTTCCAAACAATTATCAAAGGGCTTGAATTTGTGAGAAATAAAGACAAGGGTGGAAAGACAAGAGGTGTGTACTCTAGTCTTTTGAATTTGTCTTCTATTTGCATTTCATGTTGACCATTTTAACTATCACAAATGCCTTGTCAAACGCATTGCAACAGATGTTATGTATGAATACAAAGTATTTTTATTGTTTTGGAAAAATAATTGTAGTTTGCAAAACTGACGTATTGGAGTTTTAGAAACTCCGCCTTAATTAGGCCACGATTATTTCTTATCACAAAACTACAGTTTCTCAAAACCACTGGTCCAAACGAGGCCTAAAATTCTTGTCACTGTCTGCGCAGCGTACCTTGCTTGTCTTACACTCAAAATTATCGTGGTGATTTTAACCAGAACTATTACTCCGTAGTAGGGGACAATGGAGGCAGGGAATTAAAATAACCGCAGTAATTTGAGTTTAATTTGAGTATTTGAGACGAGAGGGACAAATAAAGCGCCTCTTACAGTGTGACAGATTGGAGCTGCATGGCGAGAGATCGCCGGCGTTGGTGCAGTGTACTTGGACCAGCCACCAGAAGCGGGCGTGGGGTGGCCGCCGGCGGCGCAGCTGCATGCATGGCGCAGCATACTCCTCCGATCCTCGGCCACGAGGCGATCGACGGAAGCGATCTAGTTCTGCGCTCCTCCGATCCCTGCTGGCTACCGCCTGCAGTGCTCAGCTGAGTCCGAGGTTGCTCTTGCTCCATCTATATCATGCATGGCTAGAGCAGCCGAAGACTTGCTTACTAGCCTGGCCAAGTCAACTCTCCAATGACCAAAGGGATGTTTCTGTTATACTCCCTCCGTTCCAAATTATAATTCGTTTAACTTTTTTTTGACCCCAAATTTGACCACTCGTCTTATTCAAAAAACTTATGCAAATATAGTCAAATTTAAGTCATTCCTGAAGAAGTTTTGTTAATAAAGCAAGCCACCACAAAAGAAGTGATATTTTACACAAATTTTTGAATAAGACAAGTGGTCAAACTTGAGGTAAAAAAATCAAACGAATTATAATTTGGAACGGAGTTAGTATTAATTATAAAAAACTACACCTACCATATATATATATATATATATATATATATATATATATATATATATATATATATATATATTCCTCCACCCACAACGTGAATCAACACATGAATCGTATATGTCCTTTCTCCTCGCTAGCATTCATTTTTTTAAAAAACAGAAACTTAAATACCAACAGAATAGTAGTAGTAGAAATTATAAGCAGCAGCAAGGTGCTCAATAACTGTAAGCAATAAACCCACCAGCCATTAAGTTCCAACTGAAAGGCTAGTGGTAACTACTAACTAGTGGTAGTTAACGGAGGAAATTAACTAAATGTATGCCTACTTTAACCAAGAGGTTTGGTAATCTTTCTCTAATGTTGTTCTTGTCTTTCTACAGCTGTCTTATATTCTTGTGTACCAACATGTGTAGCCGAAGACTTGCTTTACTTAGCTAAATAGGCATGCATCAATGCAATCCTAGGTGCATGATTGACGAGCATAACAGACATTCCATTCGTCCATAACAGACATTCCATTCCTCCTTAATACTCTGTACATGCATGTCCTAGTCTATACCTAATATTAAAGAGGCAAAATTTCAACCTATAAACATGCGATTACTTTTTAAAGCACTCTGGATTCCGTTTCCAACCCGGTACCCCTCTCCTCTCGGCACTGCAGCTTTTGAGTCCTAATCCAACCCGTATGACAGACGTTGTCCCACTCTCATGTGTCGTCATGGACCAAGGCAACTCTTTCTCACGAGTCACGAGTCCATCTCCAACTCCAACTCCAACTGGCCCCATCTCTAGAGGCCGAGCCTCGCTAGCTACTACTCCTTAACATGCACGATTCAAGCTGCCACATACGGGTGCCCTTATAACAATCGACTCTGATTTCCGAGCCCCTATATTAGAGTATGCAGGAGGAGGACGACATTGGCAAGGCGAGATGGAGGTGACAAGCATATACCACGAGACAAGATAGGCGTATCGGCTACTGGCCACAGCCGGGCACCTCCAGTGTTAAAACGAACCATGCGATCTGCGAAAAACGAACACAGCTAAAGTTCGATTGCTGTAGTGTTGACATCAATATGTGGAGCCCACATGGTGTAATAAAAAAATGTATCTCTCAGCAGCTGGCATAGAGAGGGAGCATGCGCTAGCACGGTCGCAGTGGCCGCGGCGATTAAAATAATCCACTCGGTTCGGATGCTCTGCAAGGTCCGATTTTAACTCTGACACCCTCGGTTCGACTGCTCCAACGTTGATGGTTCGATCTGAACAGTCCATGGTTCGCTTTTAAACCACACTGGAGCTGCTCTTGCCG
>CM039610.1:49312893-49426204 GCA_022457205.1 Saccharum spontaneum
TCTTGTACTAGAGCACTCACTTTATTAAGAGCAAACATATTAACCATAGCAGGTATAATAAGGCCATCATCAATATCATCATTCCTGAACCTTCCATTATTTAGTGTATCTACTATGGAGATATACCGTCAAGTTCTCACTAACCGGAGAGAGGGCGACTCGAATTGATTACTACCCAGCTAGGGAAATATTCCTAACACTCACCCAGCAAACCCCGCTAAAGACAGTCGTTAATCATCTTTGGTATAACTCAGAATTTGTGGGCCCGATCAGTGCCGCACTCTTAGGGATATCATGCCACCAGGACGATCATGGACCTCAGGTATCTGCCCTTGGACACTAGCAATTTGCAACGACTCCCCTCCGAGGCGCACTCAAACAGACCGGCTTTCGACCTGAGCCGAGCTACTCGGTTTCACAGTCAAACACCAGGTCCAGCCAGCTAAGTGAAAGGCATGTGTTCAACATGAACAGGAAAGGCTCCAAGCATTAGTCCTTAATCGACACAGACGGAGTCACTATAAGCATAACCACCCTACAAGCCTCAGCCCGGTCTTCCTTCAATTAAACCATGTTCTTTTCCACTTTTCCACGATAGTAAATATAGTCAACCGTTGCCACATGTATATTTCTATTGCTCACAGGTGATAAGGAAATAAACCCTAAGTATGAGAAGGTACTCCAGCTAAACTTACCCATTAAAAACCAGAAATAAAGTCACACCAAGTGATGAGGACATCCTCCACTATTACCCGCTGGCAAAGACGCAACAAAAAAAAGGTCAAGTGCCTAGTTGTAGTCCAGGCGGCGACCGTTGTGAGCCTCTGAATAATCCACCTTGCTTAGCTTAGGAGGAGGAAGCCACCTTAAAAGAGAGCGAGCCACCCTTCCCCTATCGGACTAGTCTTTTAGGGACATTGGGCCTTTCCCGACGTGAGTGTGCATAAGAACTGTTGGGGTCCGGGCAACCTTAATTTATTGGGCCTCGGCTAACCCCACCTGGGCCGGATGCATCATTAGGTATCAGAACTGGGCCCTTGTTTAAGGGGGTGGGATGATGACGACATCCTCCACTATTACCCGCTGGCAAAGACGCAACAAAAAAGGTCAAGTGGCCTAGTTGTAGTCGGGCGGCGACCGTGTGAGCCTCTGAATAATCCCACCTTGCTTAGCTTGGAGGAGGAAGCCACCTTAAAAGAGAGAGCCACCCTTCCCCTATCGGACTAGTCTTTTAGGGACATTGGGCCTTTCTCCGAGTGGGTGTGCATAAGAACTGTTGGGGTCCGGGCAACCTAATTTATTGGGCCTCGGCCAACCCCACCTGGGCCGGATGCATCACCAAGAATAATGCAAGGCTGATATAGTGGAGTTAGCTTGACACAATTTGCATAAAGGCTTGCATAGATTAAGTAACCATCTAAAGCTTAGCATCTAGTTAGTAATCATTAACATGTTATCCATATTAGCACCTGTACAGAGCACTCACTTTATAAGAGCAAACAATATTAACCATAGAAGGTATAATAAGGCATCATTAATATCATCATTCCTGAACCTTCATTATTTAGTGTATCTACTATAGAGATATACCTGTCAAGTTCTCACTAACCGAGAGAGACGCGACTCGTATCGATTAGTACCCAGCTAGGGAAATATTCCTAACACTCACCCAGCAAACCCCGCTAAAGGCAGCCGTCAATCACCTTGGTACAACTCAGAAATTGCGGGCCCGATCAGTGCCGCACTCTCAGGGATATCATGCCACCAGGACGATCAGGACCTCCAGGTACCGCCCTTGGACACTAGCAATTTGCAATGACTCCCTCCGAGGCGCACTCAAATAGACCGGCTTCTGGCCTGAGCCGAGCTACTCGGCTTCGCAGTCAGACACCCAGGTCCGGACAGCTAAGTGAAAGGCATGCGTTCAACATGAACAGGGAAAAGACTCCAAACATCGATCCTTAATCGACACAGACGGAGTCACTATAAGCATAACACCCTACAAGCCTCAGTCGGGTCTTCCTTCAATTTAAACTAGGTTCTTTTCCATAATAGCAAATATAGCTAACTGTGCCACATGGATATTCCTATTGCTCGCAGGTGATAGGGAATCACCCGACTTCTACCGCTTAAAGCAGGGCTAAGCATCTACACGAGCCTGAGCTACATAGGATTCATGGTATACTTTCTGGACAAGGATAGGGTACATATGCAGCAAGTGTTTTCACCCAACACCTATCACTTAATGTAACAATATATATAACATAATACTTAATTGTATTTTAGAAATTAGAGGCTTATAATGCTCCGGGGCTTGCCTTTCACGAGTTGCAAGGCGTGTGGTCTGGACAGTCCACCACGTCTCCTCCTGCTGCTCTTCGGGGGGCCTGCACTCCTGCTCCAGTGGCTGCTCCTCCTCTTCAGTAAGCAAATAGGCCTATACTATCTTATGTTGTTGGCTCCTTTCACTTTAGGCAGTAGTACTAGAATTCCATAATTGAGCCTTGATAAATCTAACAGTCCACGGTGCAGAAGTTGTAACATCTCCGACAAATCATCTTACACCTGCCCCCAGAAGTTCTTATAAAACAGTAGATAGCCATCAGGTCTAGGTGTTGTATGGTTTTCATTTGTCTGACAGCCTCCTCTAATTCAGCCATTGTAAATGGTCTAGTCAGCCATTGGTGTCCTCCACCACTAACCTTCCTCTATCTCACCAAAATTCATCCCTAATTTTATTTTTGGATCAGGTCACTCCCAAACAGCTTCTTGTAGAAGTCAGTTATATACTCCCTCCGTCCCAATGAATGTGCAATTCTCGCATCCCGAAAAATCAGCCATCGCAAATTTTGATTAAAATTATATAAAAAAATACTAACTCTTATGAGACAAAATAAGTACCGTTAGATTGGTTATGAGATATATTTTCATAATAAATTTACTTCGAGACATAAATGTTAATACTTTTTGCTATAAATTTGGTCAAAGTTGACACAGTTTGAACAGCATGTTTCCCATAATTGCACGATCAACCGGACGGAGGGAGTACCTTTTCAGCACCTCTTTATCCTCTATAGTTCTGCCCTCCACTAAATTTCTAATCAAGCATTTCCTTTTTTCATCCATTAGCAATGCCATGGAAATAACTTGTATTAGCATCACATTTAAGTTAACCAGTTCTCCCTCCTCTTCTTTGCCATACTAACTCTTCCTTCTCATAAATCTTCATCAGCTCCTCTTCTTTCTCATATCTTTCCAACCATTCATTGTTGGATAGAGTTCTTCCTTCAGCTAACCTTTCCCACTCTCAATCCTGAGCAACAAATAAATCCAGTTTCATCTTCTTTGATCATTGTCCCAATTTCTGCTCCACCTTCATACTTCTCCTCACACACTTGATACTATGTTCTAATGATCTAAAATATACCTTTTCCTTCTTTGTGGCCATTTATTTACCACCCACTCCGCAAAGCCTTCTTGTAGTAGCCAAGCATTTTCAAATCTGAAGATGCTTGACCTCACATTAACTTCACAATCAGTTTCCACAAATTTAAAGAGACAGGGAGCAACACCATATGTGGACAACAAATGCAGGTCATAGACAACAGACATACAACTCTGCAGCCAGAGCGAAACTACTATACAGCATGCCAGATACAAACACTGATGAAATCGGAAGCAACATTGCGGCCTGAGTGGTAAAACTACGCCATGCTGGATACAGCAACTGATGAAACAGGAAGCAAGCCAATCCATACGCTCCATAGCACCTCAATAAATCTGGAATAAGATAGAGCAGGGGAAAAATGAAGGCATTCCTTTATAAACCAAGTGCATTGTATCACTGAAGTTCATCACATGCTAGCTACTATAAAAGCTAGCATATGACACCTAATCATATATGGCTACAGCATGGAAGAATAGGTAATTTCATGGAAATTATTTGGTTGATCTTGTCAGAGCGCACCTTGACTAACTTTTCAGTTTTCCATATAATAAAGTTTGGCCAAAACCAATTATATAGACATTCCACTAAATTACATTCAGCACCGAAGGACTTCAGCGAACTGGAATCACTAATCCTATATAAAAGGAACTGCACTTTGAATATTGAAATCTTGAACCATATTACCTCCTGTACATAGTTCACTGTGGCGGCATGGCAGGGTGTAGTATTTCTTGTATCTTCTATGGATAGCATCATTCTTCTGTGTATGCAGGCCATCACTATTGGATCATTGTCATCCCTGCTTATTGCAGCAGCAGCATCTTGTTTATAAGTTGAAAAAAAAACTATGGTGAAACCTGTAGAAACTAAGAATTTAGGATGAAATAAATGGAATGGTATGATGATTTTACCTTTTATCTTCAGAAGCTGAAACAAGCAGCATCTTTTGATCTACTTGCTCAGTCACTCACACAAACCTGTAAAAGTTAACATTACTAATTACAAGGAACAAATATTAGTGCTTGTACTATCTTTGCCATTCTAATTGATATATGCAAGTGAACGTAATCTGCATATCTATATGTATGTATACTCAACTTAACAAAACCGCACTGACAGGGGCTGTGCTAAATAAAACAGAAATGCCTTCATGGTGCATAGAAAGTACTGATCATTTTAAAATGACGACACGAGGTTACAAAAGCTACTAAGAAAATGCAATAACAAAATATATATCAGCACAATGTTCTTTAAAAGACCAGAAGAGTAATGTTTAGTGTTTGCAGCAACAATCAGCATGTGCCTATGTGTAACTGAAGTAGATCCATACTTTCATCTTTAATTGAAATGATTCTATCCTCAAATACTACATTAGCATATATATTATCAGGGTCCATATCTTAAGGACAATTCATAGATGAAAGACATGTCAAATTAAAAATGAAGAGAACCAAACAATTAATGCACATTAG
The DNA here is from genome assembly GCA_022457205.1 of Saccharum spontaneum. NCBI lineage: Eukaryota > Viridiplantae > Streptophyta > Magnoliopsida > Poales > Poaceae > Saccharum > Saccharum spontaneum. Next base: position 49,317,814 of record CM039610.1, read on the forward strand.
TAACAGTAGCAAGATGCCTGTTATGCAGTCTGAGCCTCACAAACAGCTGGTGTGCACATCTGCAACACAAATTTCGTTGAGAGTTTTTAAGCACCCAACTATGGAAGCTTACATGATCAAAGTTCAAATCAGATTAAGTATGAATTGATAAGAAATGGAAACTTATGGAACATATGCAGCTCTGTTCAAATGCAAGTAGTCACTTCGCCCAATCCAGAAGCTAAGCAGTAGCTGTCAACAAAGACAAGGCACTCAAATTTACAATATGAGATCCATGCTAGATATCAGTTCTATTCTGGAACTAAGTTACAACCTGTAGTGCAAAACGGGGTAACATAACATTAAAATGCATAATGTCTAACCTTCTAGCCATATCATAAAGATATGGCAAGCACGCTTGAGTATAAGCCAAATTTTGAAGATAGAAGTTCCTTAATTATACTAACACTGTTTTCGTATTGTCAAAGGCAAGCTACATCATCAAATAAAACTTTGAAGATAGAAGTTCCTTGATTATATTGACACTCTTTTCATCTTGTCAAAGTATGGTTACAAGCAGGAGTTGCAGCAAATTGTAGAAACTTGTTTGAGAAGAGAAAGCAACTAAGGTGCATAGGAGAAAGCTTGGCACAGTTCAGCTGCAGAGCAATCAAAAAACTCTAACACACAAAGTAACAAAAAGATTCACCCATTTCTGGCACAGTTCAGCACATTTGCATTGCATTCCAGTTAATTTAATTGGCAATAATAATTGTGTCAAACTGGAAATGCTGTTAGACCCTGTGCCCACAAAATTCCGGCAAACATCCCTTTCCTTGGCTAGCATCTTACTTTCTACTTCTAGACTTGTGGTTAGCTACTGTCATAGGCATATACAATTACTAAACAACTGTTACACATTTGTGGTGTACGAAAGCTAATTGTTCGTTGCCCCTTGTGGTGATTGGGGAGATACAACAGAACAAGTTTATTGACAAAAAGAACTTCACCACTTAGCTACCTTGTTTTTTATTCAATTCGTACACGAAATTTTGTGAACATTGACAAGGTTTGTTGTTGTTACCTTATTATAATGGGAGTTCCAAATTGCTTCATTAGTACTTTTTGAAATGTCACCAGACCTATTGTAGTGAATGCCCCAGGCCCCAGCGACCTGATTGGATCTTGGTTGCAGTGTCGAACAGTGGCTTGGTGCATTCCTCCTGCCTTGCCATCCTCTCTTGATGTTCAATACGTAGGTTTGCTATTTTGCTAAAACGTATGCAAATCAAAGGCACGTATTGATGCAATGCAAGCAGAACTCAAGATGTTAAACCATGAATGAATAACACGACACCAGATAGATGCCACGCCGACCGACTTGGCAGCGGCTGCACTTGCACCCTGCTCCGGGAGGTCTTGTAGTGGGCATATGCGATGTGCGCCCCCCGAGGTGGCAGGGGTGGAACCGACCGTGAAGGCGCGGTCCCGGATCTGCGCGTGCCTGGCATTCTGGGGAAACCGGCGCTGGCACCCGCACCGTGTCGGCTGCTCGACGGCTAGCCGCCGGCAACAGGATGAAGGAGATGAGGAATCCACCACCTCCGAAGCACGACGAGGGCGGGCGAGGACGGTTCTCGGCCGGAGGGGACCGGATCTGGTCAGCTGCAACCGATTCCGGCAGGAGGCGACCATTCCTGGCCGGCGACTTGCCGACTACCAAGATCCATGGATCCCGGTGATGGGGAGAGAGAGAAGAGGGTAATTTTTTACTATTTGACCTTTTTTAAAAAAAAATTCGCGTTTAGATCGTTACACGAAGTAAACTCAACTTTGGACCTTGAGGGTCGACGCCATGATTCATGACGTCGAGGTTACACGTCTCGACGTCGGCGTCGAGCTTCGTGGTCCTATTTGACGTGGTAGATGATCTGGCAGATAGCTCGACGCCGTAGATCACGGCGCCGAGCTCGACGCTGTGCCTGAATTCAAAATTCACGAAGTTGCTGGTTGACTTGCTGGATTGTGCCGTTGCTTGCCAGACACATGTGAGAATCGTATTTCTGGGGATCGATCGGACTACGCACGCACTTGACGTTAATTACTCACATACACGTGCACTGCACGCATCCGCCGCAAGTATAGAATATATGCTGCTAATATAATCGGTACTGCCAGAGCTAGACTACACCACTAATTTAATATACATGAATACCCTGTCGATCGAATCAGTTTAGTTATTGTCAATCGTGGCACACGAAGTAGTCAGATTCCGATGCTCACATTAGTTATTGTCACATCGATAGTTCTTTTCTTTAATTAATAATGGAAGTGTAGGGTTCCTGGAATGTGTTCAGATTCCAACGGGCCTTGAGATATTTGGTTTGATTATTACTCCGTACTACAAGTAGTACTCGTATACTAATACGCAATTCGTATTCATCAGTCATGTCATGGTCATGGGCGAATGCAGTGCCCCTACTACCGGTAACTTCCGTGACGATTTGGTGCTCTGTAATTTTAATATCGCAATTCATGTGGAGTCTCTTTATAGAAATTGATTCATTTTTTAAAGGAAAACATAGGAAATAGAAAAAAAAATCCTACATTCAAAAGGGGCCTCACTCGGTTTTTCAGAGGTGGTCACAGGTGTAGAGTGTATGTGCGTACATGTATATAAGTGTCATTTTTTGCAAAGAGAAAAATGGAATTATATTAAAGACAAGGTACACTACAATTCTAAATGACACCTAAAAATATGAAATAAAAAATATAATTTTGTATATAATTTTTTTTCCAACAAATTCTTTTCTGGTGGCTTTTCTCGGCCCGATGCTCTAGATCCATACGTGTATGTATGTATTTATGTATTGAGATTCAGAAAAAAAAATGTCCATAACAACTCCATAGGGCTGCTGCTCCGTTTAAATAAGAGGGTGTTTAGATGGTGAAAAAGTTTGGGTTCGGCTACTGTAGCACTTTTCGTTGTTATTTGGTAAAATTTATCCAATCATAGACTAACTAGGCTCAAAAGATTCGTCTCGACATTTACAGACAAACTGTGTAATTAGTTTTTTCTTTCGTCTACATTTAGTACTTCATGCATTTGTCGCAAGATTTGATGTGACAAGTACTGTAGTACTTTTTGGGTTCACTTTTTGGGTATCCATGCCAACTAAACAGGCTCTAAACGGGGGTGAAAAAAAAAAGGAGAAAAGGCGCTAATAACAATTCTATGCTGCTAATGGCTGATGCTGAGACAAGACGCCATGCATGGAACAGATGAAGTGCATGTTTGCGCAGACACATGGCACGGTCGCCATCCACGCACGCGACCTGGTCAACTAATCATCACTGCCGCAGAAACACTCTCGACGTGGCCCGTGCGTGCTCTGAATCGGACGCAACGGACGCAAAACCCAAACCCCCGCCGGGCCGCCGCGCCTTGGGAATCTGCCGAGCAAGAGCGAACGGCTATGGCAGCGACGGCAAGCGAGGCCTCCTCGGTCGTCCCGTCGTCATCCATAGTCGCCGAGCCAAACTGATTCTATCGGCTGGGTATTCATGTATATGAAATTAGCGGTGTAGTCTGGCTCTGGCAGTGCCGATTATATTAGCAGCGTATATTCTTTACTTGCGGCGGATGCGTGCAGTGCACGCGTATGTGAGTAATTAACGTCAAGTGCGTACGTGGTCCAATCGATTCCCAGAAATACGATTCTCACGTGTGTCTTGCAAGCAACGGCACAATCCAACAAGTCAACCAGCAACTTCATGAATTTTGAATCCAGGCTCTCTACAGCGTCGAGCTGTCTGTCAGATCATCTGTCACGTCAAATAGGACCACGAAGCTTGACACCGTGAGTCACAGCATCGAGACGTGTAACCTCGACGTCATGAATCATGGCGTCGACCCCAGGGTCCAAAGTTGAGTTTGCTTCGCCCAAGTATCTAAACGTGGATTTTTTTTCAAAAAAAAGGCTAAATAGTAAAAAACTTAGGCCTAGGAGTCAAGCGACAGATGACCGATCCATATATAAGCACAAATAATACTCACTCCGCCCCCCAATTAATTAATTTCTCAACTTATCTTAAGTTTAAAAAAATAAAGTTAACTAAATTTATAATTAATTGGGGCACCGAATAAATGTAGTATTTAGATACATCATAAAATATATTTTTGTAATATGATCATTTGGTGTTATAAATGTTTTGTGCTATTTCTTATAAATTGAGCCAAACATTAACCAAAACAACTCAATAAATTGATTTATTTATGGGTAAAGATAGTAGTACAATAATAACAACAACAAAACATAAATGTAAATGACACAACTTCGCATAGATGTTTGAAGTGTACATGAGTAAGTCAAACTTCAAACTGGAGGCCTGACGCCGCGGTTGACTTGTGCTTGCACCTGCACGCCCTCCTCCTCCTCCTCCTCGACGTGGAGTACAATGATGCGGTACAAGCAGTAAGCTACAAGGACCGCGAAGAGCCAGACACCAATAGCTCGAGGCAACGGAATGACACGGGCAAAGCTAGGGCACATACAACGGACGCGGGAGTGCTGTCTGTGGAGATATATATTTGCAGAAAACACCCCCTCCGGCCAGTGGCGGATGCAGGATGAGAATCAAGAGGGGGGCTAAAACAATAGAGATATTAATTTGCATAAAGATTTAACGGTGATTTGAGGTTTTTGCTACAGTGTTTTTAGTGGTAAATCAAGTCATTAGGGGGGCTGGAGCCCACCCAGCCCCCCCTTAAGATCCGCCACTGCCTCCGGCGGCATTGAACGAAGCAAGAGAGGGAAGCCATCCTCTCGTGAGGCGACGGCAGTAGCGCGTGCTCCAAGGTTAACATGACGGCAGAGGCCCCGTCATACGGCACGTCGTCCTCCAATGGCCTGGGCGGGGATCTACCTGTGGCCAAACTTGGCGCAAGTTCGTCTTGCTCCAGCGCGCGACTTCTTCTCCATTGCCCTACCTAGGGCCGAGCCGATGGGTGTGCGAGCTGTGCACGGGAACAGGGCCCTGAAATTCTAGGGCCTCCGCAGGTCGTCACCCCACCCCACCCCACCGCATGGCCACAGATTGGCGTTGCGAGGTACGGTAGTTGCCGCTGGCTGATGTTACTGCCTAGACTACATCCATCACTCCATGCTGCGTGCGAACCATAGCAAGTGACTACTACTGAGTATATTGAGTATGCTCCGTATGTAGTGACTACCCGACCTAGGGGATCAAGCCCACGCAGATACAGCTAACTTTTCTAATGGTACAATAGTAGGACTATGATGCTGGAGCCAACGACAACGCCCTATGTGTGTAATTTTAATCATCTCCTTCAATTTAAATTCTATTATCCATTGATTATGTCTAATGTTCCAACACTAAGACATGTCTTCAAGCAAATATCAATCTACTTAAGAAAAAACAAATAATAGATCAGGATTTTAACTCAGTTTTAGAAAATAGTTACAGATTGATGATTATTAAAGAAAATAGGCATGAGATTTTCGATATATATATAGGACTTATTCATGAAAAAGGGTCTTATTTTAGGGTTTTGTACAGGGCCCTAAATTTTGCAGGCTCGGCCCTGGCCCTACCGATTCGCAGTCCCTCCCCAAATCTGCAGCAACCATGGGGCAGCGGCAGCGCATGAGTGGTCGGTCCGACTACGGCTTCCTCCACCAGCGAGTTCTATAGGTATCAATCTTGTTGTTCCGTCCCATGTTAAGATCTGTTCTGACAAGATACGAATTGTTATTCCCCTATCATTTCTAAGATCAATTTTTTTTGCTACTCCCTTCGTTCCAAATTATAAGTCGCTTTGACATTTTTATTCATCCATTTTGCTATGTATGTAGACATATTATTATATCTAGATACATAGTAAAATGGATGTATCAAAAAAAGGCAAAACAACTTATAATTTAGAACGGAGGGAGTACGTCTCAAAACTATTCTGCTGTCAAACTTCTTGTGATCATTGGTGTTGAGTGGCAGAATATTTTTCTTTGTTCTTACAACCAGTTAATTTCTGAAAAATATTGATCATTGCTGTGTGCTCTGTGCCTGCGGTGCTGTGAGCAAGGCCACACCCATGTCACCTTGCCGTTTTCCTATAGAAAAATAAAAGAAAAATACACTTGGAATACAATTATACGTACCTATACAGGCAACAAGCATGAACCATCCGTCTCTTGATGCTATATTTGACTTATGAAATATATTTTGTTACATTATATATATAATACAAATGATTTACTTTGAAGGATTTGTTTTCTATCAATTAGCAACACAATACTATATAGGATTTATATTCATAAGTGATCATGGTTACATGCAAGCATTAAATAATTTATGGATAGCGAAATAGACAGCAACTGTCTGTGGGTTATACGAGATGTCTGTTCAACCGTCTATGTTGTAAATTCTAAAAACTTACAGACAGTAGCTGTCTCTCCTGTGTACATGCCCTAAGAAGATTGCTGACAGAAAGACGCCTAGCCCGACAGCCACATATGCGAGGCCACGACGGAGCACCGCATGCCCGTGGCGCGCGTGAAACCGGCGCCACAAGTACAGTGCCCCGTAGAACAGCCAGAGGTAGGCGCAAAACAGTACCAGCCAGGGATCAAACCTGGTGTACCATATGGCCGCGGTGCACGTGACGGTCACCGAGAGCATCACCACCACAGCCAGCAGTATGGCTGGTTTCTTCACGGAGGATGCTGATAGCCGACGCGTGTGGCCAAGATCGGATGGCGTGCACCATGCTACCGTGGTGCATGGTCAAAGAAGCACCACCATGAGAAGTCGCCGTGCCATCCGGCATCATCGCGGGAGAGGAGGTGACGAGGTGGCTGAGAAGGTATAAGAGCCTGGAAGCTGACAGATCGAGATGCCTTATATATAGGTAGAAGATCTGGACATTTTTTCACTCTGCAGTTCGTGGGCCTCGGGCAGTTGGCAGCCCACGTCGCGGCTACCAGCAGCAACCGCCCAGGCCCCCACGTGCGCGCTCCCCGCCTTATGGGCCGTGACCCAACTAGCAGACCAGCTCCGTGTTCATCAGGCAGACTCGCACTTGGCTCGGAATCGGACTCGATCCAGCAATCGCCGCGTGCCCGATGTCAGCAGGCGAGGCCGCCGTCCTTGGGCTGCCTTTTTTCTTTTTCCACATCGAGTCATGCATGCGGAGCTCGTATCGTACCCGATCGCCGTTCATCATCGATCAGCCGCAAGCAGCCCGGCCGTCAGGACTCAGGACCCCTTGCCGCTGAGTTTGCGGTGCCGTCCAGGCTGACACTGCTGCCGTGTCCATCTCCTGTCAGGCTCACGCGTCGGCGCCTCAAGTTCCCGCCCTGGTGCTCATCACCGCTGTCGATCCAATCGACCACCACAGTCTCGACGCCAAGACCCGTCCAGGGGAGTTCGCAAGCAGGTGGGGCACCACGCGATCGACGCCGCGTCTTGCCGGGACAGGCCACCCACGCCGCCGTCCCCGGCTGGTGCCCCCTCTCCGCAGCGCGTGACCCCACGGCAAGCCGCGCGCCGCCATCCAGACGCCGAGCGATCGCAACGCAAGCGCTCGGCCAGCAACGACCGTTGAAGATATATATGCACATGCATGCCAGCTTCAACTAACGTCTACGCCTGCTGCAGCGACGCTCTTAGAGCGTGTCCACGTCACGACATTGCCAACGACCGGATCCCGCTCAATCGCCACGGCGTCCACGACCGCATGTCTGGCAAGCCCAGACATCACGCACTACAGGAAACTGGCTCTTTGCCGACTGCAATTTTCTTTGCCAACTGTTTTTTTTCGACACTCGGCAAAGAGGTCCCTTTGCCAACTGGAATTTCCTGCAGTCGGCAAAGCAGGATTTGCCAACTGCCTGGCTTTGCCGACTGCCAAGCAGTTGGCAAAGCCATGGCTTTGCCGACTGCCAGGCAGTTGGCAAAGAATTACAGTCGGCAAAGGCAGGCCATGGTTGACGGCATCCACACCGTCACCTTTGCCGACTGCAACTCCGTCAGCAGTCGGCAAAGGTGCAGGCTTTGCCGACTGCCATCCTCCCTGGCAGTCGGCAAAGGCTCTTTGCCAACTGCCACTGATGGCAGTCGGCAAAGAATTAATTTTTTTTTCGATTTTCGATCCCAGTTTTTTTGTGTTGCCTTGCTACAGTAAGTACATGATATATTCCAAGTTTGGGGTCATTTTGATTTATTTTGCTATATTCCATTGATTTTTGCTGTTTCTTTGATTTTTTCCGGCAGCTCTAGATTTGAACTGCAGGTACATGAAATAATGGAATCCGGCGATTTAGAAAATGATATTCATGATGTTTGGAGCATGTTGAGGCCGTGTGCGGGGCCTCGCATGAAATTTCGACCGTGTTGGTGTCGGAACACGCCGAGGCACGCGCGTGAAAAGTGTTTTTAAATTTTATAAAATCGAAACGGAGTCCAAAAATGACGAAACTTGACGACGTGTCTTGCCATTGCATGCGGAGGCTGTGGTCCAGGTTGACAATGATTATATTTTAAAATATTTACGGCACGAAAATTCTATTTCAAGTCATCATCTTTTGAAATTTAAATATTTTGAACTACTCAAATGAAGCCGGATGGATAAATGATCAATACAAAAGTTGTATATAATGATGAAACCTACAACTTTTTAGTTGATGACTTTTTCATTTAAAATCATTTTACTGCACCTTGTTCACAGATGACACATCTCTCACATTGTTGTAAGCAACTATGTGAGAGATTTATCAGTCTATGAACAATGTATTGCCAAACTTTATTAAAATGATTTGAAAATTTTACTACAAGCTTATACACCCAAAGTATGCCCACATGCCAATTTTTAGGATTTATGGACCACTTTACGATATTATTACTTTTTTTGAACGGATCCACAAAAATACAAGTTTGAGTAGTCCCTAACGAAACACTTCATTTTCTGTCATTTCTCGGGAGGTGGTCTCAAATATAACATGTATTCTTATATATTTTTTGTTATAATTTTCGGACATTGTTTGGCATAACATGTAGTTTAAGTTTGAGTTAATTTACAAAACTACGCAGAAAATCACTTAAATCTTAGAAAATAGCAAATCACCTCGAAAATCCATAAAAATTCTGGACAACATATTTTCGGTAATATAGTGTGTGTAAAAATTATTATAACAATGTTAATTATAAAATATAAATAAATACAATACTAACTTAGAAAGTGATTGGAATATGAAATAAAAAGAAAAAACTTTAAAGACTAACAGGCCAACACAACTGAAGCTTGGCCCAAATATCAAAATCAGCAGCCCAGTTTAACCTCTCTCTTATCCCAGGACCATCCAATCCATATCGACGGTCACGATCACGCGAGCTGAGATTAAAATATCCATCAGCTGGCCTTCTATTCGAACCCTAGCTCTTTCTCCTCCTCCCCTTCTACCTGTTCACAGCAGATGCAGCGGCGGCACTCTACGGTCCCTCTACGCTCCCATGCGCTTTAGCATGGAGCCGGCTCCATTGGCGCTCGGAGGAGGAAGAGCTAGATCAACTGCGGGTATCCACTGCTCGGCGACATCGCCGCTAGCTGCGCGGCCATCGTCTCTGCTGGCGGCGGCGCGGGTCCTCGGCTCGCTGCTCGAGAGCGTCGTGGGGCATCCCGGCATCGATCCGGCCAAGGGCGGCGTTGAGGAGGCCTGTCGGCCCCCATTGGTGCTGGACTGTTGGCCCGGCCGTAGAAGCACGGGGCTGCTAGGCTCTCTTCGCCCTTCACACGCCGCCCAAAGTTCGTGGATCCAAGAGCGCGGTGGCCCAGATCCATGTCGGGATACGCATCCCGGGAGTGTCAGGGGGTGGCGGAGGCCAGATCCGCTGCCTGGCGTCCTGATCCGGTGAGGACGCCCTCGATCCACCTCCAGGGTATGTTTTCCCTTCCTCCTTCCCTCTCATTCGGCTTCGATCCGGCGCGAGCTATACTAATTATTTGATGGTGGCGGCCTCCCTCTAATTCTGCTTCGATTCAGCACAGGGGTGACTAATTGATGTTTTTGGCAGATGCTCCAGGGCCTGGTAGACGAGTTGCTCCCGAAGTTCCTTGTGGAGGATCACTCCTGCGCCACCTATGCCACCTACGGGCTCAGCGCTGCTCCCCTAGGCTTCCCGTGCTCTCCACTACGAACATCAAGGACGTGCTCAATACCCTGAAGAAATTATGACTCAGCTGCTTTGTATTCCCATTTTCATGCTACTGTGCAGCCTTCAGATTTACTAAAAAAATATTTGTTTACATTGCAGGACATGTGCAACCGAAAGGAGATCAACCTGGTATGATCTTGACTTCATGTACTAAGTATGCAACTCGTATATGCTATTTATACTTAGATGACTCATGCAATGTGTTGCTGTAAAGATACGGTTGGTAGTCTATCTGCGCAAGGGACCTTGTCCTGGGTCTGTTATTATTCTATATCATTCTGTACAGTTTCTGCATATATTTTGGGTTCACAAAAAAATTCAGGCAACAATATATATGCAACCTAGTTGTTTTTTTAGCTAGAAATGTACTGCCAAAACAGTTCTAGTGTGTATTCTTCACAAAAACAATTGCTACAATCGATCTCATTTCTTGGCCACTAGCAAACTTAGTTGTTATGGTTGTAGGTGCACGTTTGTATATGATATTAATTAACTTAGGTACTCTTATAATGTTGCTGTTTTAATAATAGAAACTTCCAGTGAATTATTTTTTTGCTACATGGCAGCCTTATAGTGTTTTAACAAGCTGCTATTGTAGTAAATAAAGCAAACTAAGCATGTCCTTTTTTAACAAGCTATTGTATATGATATTAATTAACTTATAGTGTTTTAACAAGCTGCTATTGTATATGATATTAATTAACTTAGGTACTCTTATAGTGTTTTAACAAGCTGCTGCTTTAGCATGTCCTTTTTTCAGATAACAAAACCATGTGCTATAACATGAGCTAGCTATTGTAGTAAATAAAGCAAACTAAGCACTAGTATGCATTGAGTTAATATAGGTTATACATATTTTTGTTCCTAAATGTTAGATGAATATTAAATTTTTGCCTCCTTGTGTTAGTGTTGATGGCTAGAAATTGTAATAATAGTAACTTGTAGTAACTTAACTGAAATTATGCTATAGAAGATGAAATTATCCTATAGAAGATGAAATTTTCCAGGTTATGAATTTCTCAGTGTACTACTACTGCTTATTAATTCAACTTTTGATATAAAGAAATATGCTTTGTGAGTGCAACCATTTCAACTAGATATGTTCTTTGATAGCTGTACCCAACATATTTTCTAAATGTGTGCACCTTTCTTCAGCATACAGCAGCAGCTCATGCTTTTTCCTGGCTGTTTTTCTCACTGCAATTCAGCAACCACAGCTGCAGGAGCAGATGGACAGCAGCTACTGTTTTCTGAGAGCTCAACCATTAGCCCCCCTGTTTATTTTAGTGTAATGTCCCACATCTTTCCCTAATTGCCTTTACCTTACGTTAACACAGTGGCAAGCATTCTCTTTGTTTTTTTTGTGATATTTACATGGATATGTTTTGCATGTATTGCAGTAGTGTAGATTTTAATATATACTTAAATTCTGTAGTTCACCATTTCAACTAGATATGTTCTTTGATAGCTGTACCCAGCATATTTTAGACTAGCTGTACACAGCGAACAACTCTATGATTAGTAAGCGCTGAATACTCATCTTTTCGAAATGTGTGTGCTAATCTTTACCTTTCGCTGAATACATGATTCAGGTACATGGCAAGGCACATGGTTTCCAAGACTAATTGCTTCCTTTAGATTTTTGTGCAAGCACAAAACAGTAGATTCTGTTAATTCTTCAATTCTCATCCTTCTCCCGTATATGATTAGAACAAACATGTCACTTGAAGCTATTATATATTTATAATTTTTTGCCCCAAATGCACTGTGACAAGTAAGCATGTTTTCTCACGCCCACGCAATGCGCGGGGAACCTGGCTAGTAATATTATATGTGTCGATATATGCTGTAACATGCAATGGATTGAGTTATTATATGTACTGTGAAAATGGGCTTTATGTGTGAAAATAGGATGCCTATATGGGTTGTACGTCTATGTTGGACTGTTAAAAGCTCTTGACTCATTGTGGGCACTATTGTATTCTCTATGCAGTTTGTTAGAAAACAAAAGCAAAAAAAATAAATCCAGCGTTGCCGACTGCAAAGCTGGGCAAAAAAACCCAGGATAGAGTCTTTGCCGACTGCAATGGGAGGCAGTCGGCAAAGAGGTTAAACCTTTGCCGACTGCAACTCCGAAAGCAGTCGGCAAAGAACATTTCAAAAAAAATATTTTTTTTCTTTGCCGACTGCCGAGCTGGCGGCCAGTCGGCAAACAATTTTTGAAAAAAATTTTTTGCCGACTGCCGAGAAATCAGCAGTCGGCAAAGCCTGCCGTTAGGGCTGACGGCGCCACGTGGCTTTGCCGACTGCTGGCGTGGCAGTTGGCAAAGGCTTTGCCGACTGTGTGCCACGTGGCAGTCGGCAAATCCGTCTTTGCCGACCCAGGCTTTGCCGACTGCTCTTTGCCGACTGCCACGTGGCTTTGCGGTCGGCAAAGCCTTTGCCGACTGAGTTTATGCCTTTGCCGACCGGGGCAAGCAGTCGGCAAAGAGGCGTTTTCCTGTAGTGACGTGCTCCGATCCGTCTGCTAGCGCGGTCAGTTTAAGAACTTCCGGTCTTCCGATCCTGTTGTGGGAAAAAAAATAATGTAAGTCTTTTTAGAGTTTTATCTCTTCTCTACAACTAAAAAGATCCAAATGTCATCTTCTGATAGTAACTAATCGCTTCACCCCGTGCTAATCCCACGTCTCACGGCCGCGGATTCTTCCCATCCGCGCGCTCCTGCCGTTGCTGCAATTTGAAGACGGCAAAACTCACAAGCCCGAGGCACCAGCGCACCGTGGCTTGGCTTGGTGGTCCCTTTGGTCTAATGCATGCACGCATGCATGCCATTCAATCCCGCTGATCCAGTTAATCTAATTTCCATCCCGACCGGCTCCTTTTCATCGCTGGTGGTTGGAGACCGGAGACGTCCCAATCCTCCTCTGGAGCATATCCTTTTTCCGTGCCCGTCGCTGCACCTCGCCGCCGGCCAGCACTGTCGCCAAACCTGGCGGGCTCGGCGCTGCACCACGAAACTGGACCATGCCAGCATCCCGCACGTCGACCGTGCCGCTTCGCCGGGCCGCCGGACCTTGCGAGCCACGAAGACGACGATCCCATGAGCTCGCATCCGCGCCACGGCGTCCCATCTCCGGCGTCGCAGTCCCAGCAGAGACCAGCAATCCGCTAGCCAGGCCATGGCCGGCCCTGCTCGCCCTCCCAGCGGCGCCGACTTCTACCGCATGACCGCCGGCGCCCTGGCCATGTCCGACCTCGTCGGCGCCCTGGCCATGTCCGACGGAGAACCCATGGTGCCGGGTCGGCGGCGGACCCTGCTGGTCTGGTGGCTGGTGCTGGCCGGTGTACGTGCTGCTGGCCGCCGTCATCGCCGCCGCCGCGCTGCAGGCCTCCATCGTCACCAAGCACGGCCGCCGTCTCGTAAACCTTGTATGTGCATGTCACTTTTGTGTTATCATCGTAATACATGCACGTGTATTGTCCTGGTTGGAATAAATTAATGCTATTTTTGTTGCATCATTAATGACCACACAATTACTGCTAATTACTCTGGCTCAACGCTCGGCTCATGCATGTGTGCATGCTCCAGTGGGCTTCCAGGGACGGACCGGACCACGTGGTTTCGACCTGGCTACAGAATAACATATTTTTATAGTATACTCTCCCGTATATATGCCTTACACATATATATGATGTGTTGTAACAAAAAAACCTATGTATAGCTGAATGGATATTTTTTTGTTGAATTGATCATATATGCATACGCGGTGAGTAGTTCTCACCCGTAGCAATGCATGGGTACTCACCTCATATATGTCCTAAGCCCCGTCTTTCAATTAAGGCCCTGTTTGGATCCCTCTGGTTTTTAAGAATCAGGCTTTTGAAAACTAGATGTGATCCAAACTTTGCCTAACTTCTTGTGCCAGTTTTTGCTAGATTCTTAAAAAACCAAGAAGCTTTTGATACTCGGTTCTTGCCGGTTTCTTGTAACTCAAAAGCAATAAATGAAGTAAAAACTGGGGGATCAAAACACCCCACGAGTTTTTCTTAGAATCCAGATTTTAGAAACTAGAAGCCAAAACTGTTTTTTCAATCCAAAACTGATCCAAACAGGGCCTAACATTGAAAGATAGAGAATTAATTACAGCATTCACGTGGTATACCACCAGTAAAAATGTCCAATGTAACCCACCGGCTACTAACCCAGCACCTCACAGTAACAGAAGGCATACAGACGATCACACCTGGTAACACCAAAACACCTCGCCACCAGAACTAGCAACAAACCAAACTACGATACCGGCAGTTTGTGAAGAGGCACTGAGATGAAGAAGGCGGTATTGAATTCTGAGAGCACCTCCTCGACCAAGGTTCCATCTGTGCAAACTTTCACCCACTTGAAAGCCAAAGCAGCATCGTGCCATCGCCGATCTTGTCTTTAGCTCCTAGATCCTGGTCTGGTCCTCAGCACTTCTTTTTTGTCCTCCAGGCATAGAATTAGCCAATTCTGTGCCATAGAAATAATCCTGTGCAAAAGTATATCTATACTGTCTGCCAACCTAGCCTCTGAAAACAAAGATCACTTCTCAGCTTCCATAAACTCCAGAGTGCAACAGAAGTAACAATATTCAAGACACAATTTCTCTCGTTAGAAACCAAAACTTTCCAACTAATTCTATGGAAGAGTCTAACTGAATGTTAAAAGCGTGCGGTAGCCACCTCTAACCACATCTGTTTTGCTACAACACAATCAAAGAAAAGGTGGTTGACTGTCTCAACCTCACAACAAAATAGACAAGAAGCATCATCCCCTTTCCTGCTCTTTTATTAAGATCGTTCCTGGTAAGCACTTTGTTTTTAGAAAGCAACCAACAAAAAACAATGCCCTCTGGGAGGAATCTTAAGACTCCAGATATAGCTGAGACAAAAGAATGCAAGTACTCTAATATAATTACGAAACACAGAAAAGGAAAAGTGTAAGTGTAATGTACGTAAATTATACTTTTTGGGGATGGGAGAGTAATCATGCAATGGTTAGGAATCCGCTCCGTCCCTTTAAGAATCGCAAGGCGTAGGAGCTTAGGAAATTGAGGCATAGAGGCATCTGAAATGATTTTGTCCCGACACACAGCTCCACAAGCAAGTACTAGCACACAGTGCAGTGGAGCCGTCGTGGTCGGGCCCGCCGGCCCGGCCTTCTGCCTTCCTCGCTCGATCTATATATGAGACGAGCACACGAGACCAGCTCGTCAGCTCTCGATCTCCTCTCAGACCTCATTCAGTCTAGGCCTCTAGGGTACGTTACGTACTCGAAAGCTAACTTAGCTGTAGCTTCAACCCTCCAATGGACACCTAAGCTCCGCCGGCACTTGCTGCTTCTTTGGGTAGCCTGCTGCGCCGAACAATACGCCGATCGCTGGAGCGAGTAGCGAACCTAGCAAAGGAGCATTCAACCAAGCTCCTGTCGGCGCTGGCCTGGGCGGCGTTGGTCAGCGTGCCCCCACCATTCATCGGCATACTCCGCTACAGGAGGTCCGAATCCGTGCCCCTGCCCGTGCTCTCCTACGTCGCCTTCCTCCTCCTGTACGCCTCCCTCTACCTCCGTCTCCGGGTAGGGGTAGCCCCCGCGCGCGCCGTGCTCCGCCGCGGCCTCGGGTACGCGGCTGTTGGCCTCGCCGCGTTCCTCTCGGCGCTCTTTTTCTACAGCAGCTTCGCCTCTGGCGTCCCGCTGCCGCTGGCCATTCTTGGCTGGCTCCTGCTGCTACCTGCGGCTTACTGCTTCTACCGGCTCGTTGTGCTCCACCTCGACGAGGAGGAGGCCGCGGGCGATGCAACATAACTGCATGCAGTAGTGGGCGATGCAACTCGATCAGAGTTTTCTCCCGATGCTCTTCTTGTTGTCGAATACTGCAAACCCTAAACAAGTGCATATAACATATGTTACATGTTTACAGGCTAATAATTGTTAGTGTGTCTTTCACTAGTGCTTTTCTGTATTCATGCATATATGTGAGGAGTCTGATTAACTATCTATTATTATCAGAAATTGGTGTTTCACTTATTTGTGTATTATTAATCTCATCACCACAGCTAGCTGGACAGTTACAGCTGTATTGCATGCATGGTAAAAAGATACTGTGAGCCTTATTTAATAGTATCACTAGTGTTTTCTGTTTTATGACATGGAGCTAATCCTGCTTACATATTTCATTACTTCTCGTCCTTCCATGCACGGTTAGGGACGGAGCTACTTATATAATCTTGTTTGCTACAATATACTTATATAGCTGCATTTGCAGCAAGAGCAAACACATACTTAACACAAAGAACAATGCTGAATAATAACACAGATATAAAACCTTTAACATATATATTCGGTTGTTAAAGTAAACCTCCATCCAATGCTGGCAAAGACCAAATCATTATATTGTAGGATCTCTCAAGCGTGGAATGCCTTGGGATCACGTTCTCGATCCAGCTCCTTTTGTAGTGACCCCTCAAAACCTTGCCCGATATTTTAGATCAAAGGCGTTTGTAGTGACCCCTCAAAATCTTGTCTGCAATATTTTAGATCAAAGGCATTCACCTGGCTTTATTAGAAAATTTAATGTGTGCTAACAATCCAGAGCTGGGGATAGCAACTTACAATGTAAAGAGCTAGAAATTCACTACTACAACCATGATAAAAAAAAAAACCTCCCCTCAACTCCTACACAGTCATCGACAAAACAGATAAAAACTAACAACTCCAAAAGCAACCAACAAAAGCTCTAAATTGGTCCATTGACCATCTTGCTGAGCATTTCATCGCCCGAGTCCACCACCTTGGTTTTGAGTAGAGAGCGCCAAGTCTTCAGCAACATTACCATCTTGTGAATGATCACCATTAGTGTGGTCAGCATCTTATTGTTGAAGACAGTGTCATTTCTGGTCTTCTAGATGGTCCACAAGGGCCAGACAAATAAGGTTACTTGTCCCTTTTTTCCTTGACAGTCTTTCAACACCTCAACAAACACATCAGAACAACATGTGCAGGATTTAGGCCACCCAATGTGTCTCTCATATAAGACCACAACAAAACAGCGATAGGGCAATGAAATAAGATATGATCAGTTGTTTCAAGGTTATCACACATCTTGCAATCATGTGGACCTGACCATATATTGTCCCATTTTTAGTTCCACCCCCCGAGTGCATACTATCATGTCAGGCGCATTACAAAAGAAAATTTGAACTTTGCGTGGTATATTGCATTTCCATACTTCCATCATATAATGATCTATTACTCCTCCTAATAACATCAACTTGTATAAAGATTTTGTGGAGTACTTCTGCGATCGTTCAAGAGCCCAGAAAACTGCTCCTCTCCCCTCAATGTGGTGTATCCAATCCAACATTTCTTGCAATACGTCGTCAGCTGATCATCTAATTTTCTTCTGAACTAAATCTCTCCCACTCTCCATTGACCCCTGCGTTTGCAACATCTATATCAGGTCTGACTGTGATTTGGGATAGTGAGCTAAATCTTGTCCAATATGTGGCTGTAAACTAAAAATAGCACCTTGAGTTTGATGGTCAAATCAAGCAAGGCCTAAGACATAAAACCTCCATAACTGATTCCTATGGCTCTAGAGTTTTGATATAAATTTTGTCTTCATCCGACTTCTTAAGCAAAAGTAATGAATTTTTTTAGGGCGATCATTAAAGCATTGGGTACAGTACAATAAACAGGGCCATAATGATCACTTCTAGCGAACTTCTCTCTCCACTCCAGTCCTAAAAACTATTAGTTTAATAATAGCTACAATGCCTAAGAGCTAATTGCCACAATTAAAAAGTAATTTAGCAGCAAACACGGCATTATTCAGTAATGTCTATCTCAATATTGAAAGGTATCAATTAATAGCACAACATGTAATGTCTATCTCATTTTAAACTATGTCATATCAGCATATTTAATGCCATGAAACTCCCATTGAGACCGGTCTAAGCGCTAGCTATAGAATCGAATTGAAAAAGGATCATTGAAAAAGGATAACTAGATCGAGTTAGAAGATGTTGAAAGGAATGGAGCCCCTTCAATCAAAATGGTTGTTCCTAATTAATCCACCGCTCCTTGAGCGCTCACTACACTAAAACAAAAACTCCTTGAGCGTCAAAAACTGCTAAGAAAAATATGAAAACTGCCAAGAAAATGTTTCGTGGGGGCATTTCGCTAAGGACATCATTAGCGATTTACAATAACACTCAAGGAAATGATTGTTTTCCTTGGCGGTTCACAATAACATTCAAGAGAAATTGCACATTTCCTTGGAGACCGAGTGGAACTACCAACCCCCAAGGAAATGATTATTTCTTAGCGGTTGGGTTTTGGCACTTAAGGAAATTTTGGACTCCCATGGAATTTCCTGGTAGTGGGTGAGTGATTCCAGATGTCAAAAGGCTAGCTAAAATATCATTGTCGTGTTCTATATTTCTGTATGTTCAAAAGCTAAAAAAGAAGCGTGTGCATGCCCTTCTTTTGCTTTCATTTGTCTATTGTACTTTTGCTTGTACGGTGCAATTCTGAAAAGCTACCTGCACTTTGAAGCTCCTACTGCTGGCCCTAGCTCTAGCCGGATTCAAAGGAGGATACGTTGACGACGACAACTTTGAGAAGGCGAAAGGCAGGCATATATATTCGTCATGCAACTGTGTGCATCTCTCCTCTATCTTTTTAGGGCATCTCTCTCTCTCTACAAAGATTTTTTAGAAGAATCTACGTAGATGAAGCTAAAGCAAGTTAGAGAATGATACTATTATCTTGTGGGTGCATATACATGTTTTAAGGGCTAGGGTACATATATGGTGAAAAAATAGAAAAAACTATTGTTTTAAAATTTTTATGATGATGCATTTGCACCTCATAGTCTCATAGCAGGTTCGCCCCTGTCAATCTATGTGCTATCTCGCTCTGTCTCTCTGTATATATATAGAAGTATTGTTCTGTAGCTGGCTATACAAAAAATTATTCTATGGTCACTCTAAGTTACGATAACTACTATACTAATTTATGAGATTACTTCAACTCCCTCCTAAATGATTTACTATAACATTATCATAAATATCATTATCGGTTATAGTAAATATGTATACACTTTATTGTAAATTAGTACAAACATTATCGTAAATCTGTGTATACGTCCGCACGGCAGGAGGACTATCTTTCTGTTATCGACGAATGCATATATTATATACGATGCAAAAGGGAGAGACAATATAAAGAGAGAAGAGATAAAGTAGAGCTAGAGAGAAATTAAAACAAGATAGTTAAGAGGGAAGTCCTACTACTAAAAAGACCTACAGTAAATCGTCAAACCCAGCTTTAACCTCGCCTCTCCCGTGAATGACCGCGCCCCGCTGATCATCCCCCGCCCCGCTCTCTCTCTGCGGAACCGCCGCCCACCTCGCACGACCCTGCCCCACGCGCTATCTCTCTCTCTCCCGCGGAACCGCAGCCCGCCCGCGCACGACGACGCCCTAGCTCTGCAGCTCGCCCCGCGCGTGTGAAAGTAGACGGTGAAGGCGAAGCAGCGACCCAGCAGCGGAGGCGGCTCCTCCTCGCCCTAGCCCTCGCCGTCCTCAGTGCCTGCCTCAGGGCGGACGCGCTCCCCTCGCTCGGCGGAGCAGCGACCCAGCGACGGAGGCAGAGCGGCGTCCCTGCGCCTTTCCCCTCGCCGTCCTCGCCGCCTGCCTCGTCGCGGCGCCGCGCGGGTCGAACGCGCTCTGCTCGCTCGGCCCCGCTGCCCTAGCCGCCCCGCCGGCGTCGGCACTCGGCTTCCTCCAGTCCTCCTCCGCTGCGAAGCGGCCCCCGACGCCGACGACGTCGGCCGCGACGCTGCGGCACCCGGCCTCCTCCTCCCCGTTGCGAGCGCGCCCCTGCCACGGACGTTGAAGACGTCGGCTCCGACCTCCTCCCTGCTGCGAGCGCGCCCCCGCCGCGGACGGTGAACACGTCGGCCCCGACCTCCTCGCCCCCGCTGCGACCGCGTCCCCGCCGCAGACGGTGAAGATCTGCCCCGACCTCCTCCCCGCTACGACCGCGCCCCTGCCGCGGACGGTGAAGACGTCGGCCCCGACGCTGACCCCGGCACCCATTCTAGCCCATCGCACATCGGTATGTCCTCCGCATTGTTTGAGCACCTATTTTCTGAAATTGCTACTCTGTATGTGAAATGTTCCGAATTTTCTGTCTTGCTCTTCCCAATTAACCATCCAGTCCAAGGCCAAGTACCCTGTGTCATGTTGGGCATTTGGTTTTTGAGCAATGTGGTACAATTGGTTTTTGAGCAATGTGGTACAACTTTCTTCTGCACAAAGGACGGTAGTAACAAACAAGAGTCCCTGAAGATTTTAGTATAGTGCTCTGCAAATATCTCTACCTTTACTGCAAAAAAGATTTGTGTTATGTGCACTAACAAGATAATTTATTCTTGAATTGTATCTCTACCTTTACTGCAAAAAAAGATTTGTGTTATGTGCACCAACAAGTTAATTTATTCTTGAATTGTATCTCTACCTTTACTGCAAAAAAAAATTGTGTTATGTGCCCCAACAAGATAATTTATTCTTGAATTGTATCTCTACCTTTACTGCAAAAAAAGATATGTGTTATGTGCACCAACAATAAATTATTCTTGAATTGTAGACAAGCTGCAGAAATTTAAGAGTATATATCATAGGAATTCTCGTGCAAGCAACTGTTCTTAGGAAAAGGGTCTCATGGAAAATGTTGCCTGTGTGGAAAACTGATTGAAGAGTCAACGAAAAGGAGTATCACCTCATATCTTGCACTTGTGCTGTAATGTTAATAGTCATGTGTGCCTACCTATCAGCTCTTGTAGTGTTAATAGTCATGGGTGTGGAGCTCGACTCGGCGGCGGACGCAGGTGAGCTGGCCCTTGTCCGTCCACCCGATCTTAATTTTCTGATGAAGCCTGCACTCATTGCACGATCGGTGGTGCACGCACGCCATGTGCTTGAGCTTGTGCATCTGCATGCGTCATTGCTGGGAACGTTGAGAAACTCGTTGGTAGAAACATTGGGGTGTTGTCTGAATCCTACACCGTCTACGCGATTGATTTATTGGGGTTCGGTGCCTTAGACAAGCCTGCTGGGTTTTCTGACACGATCGAGACATGGGTTGAGGCAAGTGTGCTTTCAGTCTGATATATCTGACAACGTAGTATCTGACATTTGAACTGAGTTGCTCTCATAACATTCACTTAAGAAAAATCTAGATTGATGAGCTGTCGATTTCTTCCTTACAGAGGTGCGACATATTTTTAATGAAGAATTATCGCACGTACTGTCCTTTTCATTAAAATCTTCAGGAAATGTACAAGCTGCTGTTGATTTCTGGGATGCTTCTCGAATATGACTTTTTTGATCTCTGTGTTGCAGGCCCTTGATTCGTTCAAAGCTGAAAGTGACTTTGAGCTTACCTTGTCAGCTGGTGACATTGTAATTGTCCAAAAGGTAATCTACTCTTTCATAACCATAGTTTTTTAATCATCTTCCATGTTGTTAATACAATTTTAGTGCTTTTTAAATGCATGCCTGTAGCATATAAACACACCACCACTTAGCTGTCATTAATTTTTTCTGAACCAGGTTTTTTTTATTTTTGTTCATCGACATTATGGGGTCTGTAATATGATCATTTGGTCTGCATTTGTCTCAAGCAATGGTTGGGCAGAAGGTGAATGCAAGGGCAAAGCAGGATGGTTTCCATGATATCGTAAACCTGAGTCCCTTTTCGATAAGTATTTTTTCTAATGAGATACCACAATCCTCAGCACAGTTCGAAAAATGTTAGGAAAAAAAATTCAAAAGATGTATGAAGTAGTATCTTGAGCAGAATATTCCCTGCCCTCAATGCCAATATGTCAAACAAAAACTACATCATCTCACGAGCAATATTATCACCGCGGAATGACTGGGTTGATATGATTAACATGAAGATGATAAGCCGTTTCCAAGGGGATGAGATGGTGTACCATAGCTTTGATAGTGCGGTGGATGATCCACATAACTATTACCCATCTGAGTTCCTCAATACTTTGACCCCCAACGGTCTGCCTCCACATGTGTTAAAGCTCAAGATTGGGTGCCCGGTCATATTGCTAAGGAACATCGACCCTGCGGGTGGACTTTGCAACGGAACCAGGCTGGTGGTTCGAGGGTTCCAAAGAAATGCCATTGATGCAGAAATTATGGTCGGAGACCATGCTGGAAAACGAATCTTCCTACCACGAATTCCATTATGCCCCTCAGATGACGAGATGTTCCCGTTCCAGTTCAAGAGGAAGCAGTTTCCTATTAGACTCAGTTTTGCCATGACGATTAACAAGGCACAGGGACAGACTATCCCAAATGTTGGTGTGTATTTGCCTGAACCGGTGTTCTCCCATGGTCAGCTGTATGTTGCGCTATCTAGAGCCACTGCCAGATCGAACATTAGGGTCCTTGCTGTCCGGCCCAGTGATAAGAAGGATAAGAAAAAAAACAAAAACAAATGGTACATACACGAAAAATATTGTCTACAAAGAGATCCTCACTTCATGATAAGGTATTGTCTTCTATTTTACACAACTGTTAAATACTTATCTGTGTCCTTTGTTACTGACATTATTTATATCCATCTGAATTTCAGGTAACAGAGGAAATTCGAAAGAAATGAGAGACAAGTAGTTACGACCTGTTCACATGTTATTGATTGGATGTATAAATTATATGTTATTGTAATCTGTTGATTATAGTATTTCTAAAATGTTTCTCTCACATCATGATTGCAGCATCTACTTTAGGTAACATAATAACACACGTTCATACGTATGTTATTGTTGTATTATGTGTTCCCGTTGCAACGCACGGGCACTTACCTAGTTATATAAAAAAAGAGAAAAGACAGACCATAATGGAAATTTTATTTGCGCGTCATGTGCGCGTGGTGGGTGTATCTACGAAGCTTCTTCGGTACTATTCCAAAAATTAAATCTCCATATATACTTGTATATTGTAATGTAACACCCTAAAATTTTAAAACAATTAAAAATAGGAAAAATATGATTTTTATGTATTTTTGTGAGCATGCAAACTTAGAATAATAATAAATTTTATTAATCTAAAATCAAATATAAGGGTAGAAACATGATTGAGCATTCATGCTGCTGCATAATATTTTGTATTGTGTGCACTTTTTGAAAATACAAAAGAGAAATTCAAAATCTATTTGGAAAATGCTTTGAAATATTGGAAAAGGAAAAAGAAAAGGATTTTTATTTTCCTTTCCGGTTTTGGCCCAGTCCAGCAGCAGCCCGCCAACACGCCTCGGCCTGCCTCCCGCGCGCGCGGCCCGCTTCTTTCCCGCGCCCGCTCCTTCTTGGGCCGAGCCGCAGCCGCCGGCCCAGTTCGCGCGAACGCGCCTTCCCTCTCTGCTCCATCGCTGACGTCGCGGGCCCGCACATCAGGGCGTCTTCTTCCTTCCCATGACGACGTCGGCTTCCTTTCCAAACTCCACCGATCCGATTCCATCTCCCAAATCTTCCTCTTTCATCTTTGGGGCCGCCTCCGGGCTATAAAAACGGGGTCGCCGCACCTCCCCGCTTCACATCCACCTACAAATCGCAGCTCCATCGCCCCGTGGTAGCCACGGCCGAAGCACCACCCTAGCCGTCCGCCCCTCCGAGCCGCACGCTCTCCTCGTTTCATCCTCGGCCTCGGTTTTGCCCTAGGTGAGATCGCGTTCAAGTTGTCTACCTGCAGGTGCTCTCCGTTCGCGATTTCGTGCACCGTAGCGCGAGATAGGCCACTCCGGCCATGGCGCCGCCGCGGGAAGTCGCCGTCGGGCTGATTCCGGCCGGAGCGCTGCCGACCTCCTATCCGATCTGGATCGTCCGTTTTGAATCGGATAGCTGCTATTCGTTGATACCGGTTCGGTCGGACGTTTTGCTAAAGAACCCCTGAAACATTTAAGTTTGTAACCCGTAGTCCAAAGCGTATTCTCCATTTATGTCTTCTTTTCCGTAAAGCCTATTTTGATCGCATAACTTCAGGAAATACGTTTTCACTTATTTACAGAATTGCCATTATGATAATTTGTGCGTAGAATCTCCATTTTAACTCCGATTTGACCCGTTCAAATTACGTAGGGTTCATATTTGGGAGCTCTACATGTTGGTAGTACTGTACAGTAGGTTTGAGATAATTTATTTTCGAGTTTACATTAAAGTAATTATTTTTCTATAGGAAATCTTCGTAAATTCATAACTTCGTCGTTTTAGCTCCATTTTTCGTGATCTTTGTGTTTGCGTGATCCTAGCGAGTTGTAGATTCGTTTTAAAGACTTTTTATCTTATTTTCATACTATTGGTGTACTGTTCTAATTATAGTCTTGTTTGTTTATGCATGATTGCCTCTGGATGTGTGTTGTTGCTATTGTTGATCGAGTATAGACGGTGAGCAATTCGTTGGGGATCAAGAGTTATTCTACGAGCAAGATCTTTAGGACCAGTTTTAGCAAGGCAAGTATAGCATGAGATTATCCTTGTTGTCCTATTCACAATATGCAAATAATATCATTTTGCATCTATTCCCTTGTTAAGGATGACTTAGTATTGATCTTATACCTTGATACCCATTATATTGCATTAAGTAGTATGGCTAGTGCTTAAAATGGACTATGATCATGTAAATTGATTAATGGAATATGCAACAAATATTAAAAGATGGTTTTGATTAATGTTTAAAGGGGATTAGAGCATGGGGTTATTTTTGATGCTCTAGTTACTCTCCATAAGGACTCATCTATAAGTGAACATCTGGGATTTACAGTACAACTGTGAGGGCTATATGGCTCTGGCTTTAGTCATATAGAAGGACCTTTTCTAGCTTGTTAGTGGTAACCTTTTTGGCGTAAGAATGGTTTGACGAATCGGGTATAGTGTGGCCTCTGTCCTTATGAGTATAGGCTGCGTGTTATTATGCCATTTGGAAGGGGGGCTCTACATCTGTTTGTCGAGTGAATCTAATGGCCCTAACTTGTTAGACGAACCTTCAAAAGACTTCATAGTGTTTCCCTGCCTGCTCACCTTGGTAGTGTTTTGGGAGTAATTAACCCGGGCATATGGGCAACACGACTCACAGTGAAAGTGTACAACCTCTGCAGAGTGTAAAACTGTTATAACAGCCGTGCTCACGGTCACGAGTGGCCCTGGACCCTTATGGAATAGTTGATAATTAATAATGGTTATGTTTTTGCTATTCGTTAATCATTTCACATGGATCATATGTTTATTATTTATATTGAGATAGCTTGATGCTATTGATATGCTAAAATTATGCTAACTAAAAGTTACATGCTGATAAACCAATGTCATGCCTTTGAGCCTCATGAACCCCATGTTACACTTGTTGAGTACGAGATGTACTTACGCTTGTTTATTTTTCTTACTTGGATAGAAATCCCAGATGGGTAACAGATGGTGCAAATAGTGACTACTACTCCTACTTCCCTGAAGATTACTAGACTTGCAGTCAACTAGTCAATGTGCCTGTGATTGGAGCTACCACAAGAGATTTACATTTTTACTTCCGCTATATTTGTGTAAAGACTATGTGTTAATTATCGTGATGTAATAACATTTGTGATGATACTTCCGTTATAATTTGTTAACTTATGTGCGATTGATCTCTGGGCACACATAAGGGTATGCACTCCATTAGGTTGGTAAATGGGTGTGACAAATTGGTATCAGAACTTTTGTTGACTGTAGGACACAAGCCTAGCTAGAAATGGTCGATTTAGTATTTTCTTTACACTATTTTTATGCTTATTATCTTGCTCTTGTTATTTGATAAATTTTTATACTTCTTATGTCTCATTCTATTACGAAATTTTTCCTCTATTTTAACTACATCTAAAAAAATTCTGTAGATGGTTTGTGGCCGTAAGACTG
Source organism: Saccharum spontaneum (assembly GCA_022457205.1). Classification (NCBI taxonomy): domain Eukaryota; kingdom Viridiplantae; phylum Streptophyta; class Magnoliopsida; order Poales; family Poaceae; genus Saccharum; species Saccharum spontaneum. Next base: position 49,344,021 of record CM039610.1, read on the forward strand.
CTCGCATCACCTTTGGAGGATACTACCCACCTCGTGCTTTGCTTACGCCTGAAGAGCCACAAGAGGATGCACCCCAGGAACAGGAGCAGGCCCCTGAAGCACCAATCCAAGCACCAGCACCTCCCTAGAAAGAGCCCGAGCCTGAAGAAGATCCGGAGATCATTGAGATTGAAGATGATGAAGAGAAGGAGGCTAATGGAGGAGGGCAACCCCCGTCTCCACCAACTCATGAAGCTGCTGGAGATGTGCCACCTCCTCCAATGGGGTGGACTGTGAAGATCTACCACAAGAATGGAGGGAATGTTGTCTCTCATCTTCGACTTGTGGGAATGCTCTCTGCCTACTTCGCTTATTGGCATCCAGCTGTGGAGTACGTCTACTGGGAGTATACCCATCCGCTGGAGGACACTTACTGGAAGGCAAGGGCGAGTATTTTCCCAAGGATGAGGAAAAAGGCATACTATCTGGACAAGATGTTTTCTCACATGGGTCGTCGAGCTACCATGGAGGATAGCATTGAAGATGCTGCTTTTGAAGCATGTATGGGCCTCCGCTACCTTCGCTTTGACAGCATGAAGCATGACATTCATCACTACTTCCCTCATGCACACCTGGACCTTGGATGGGCTATGATGGATCCAGTGCAGCTAGAACCACTACCTCGGGTGATGGTGAACCTTGTCTATGATATGATGGAGAGGAAGCTGCAGTTAGAGGAGATGGTGAAGGCACAGGGGAAGACCATCAAGAGGTGCCAGGCAATCATTGATGAACTCCGAGAAAACCAAGGCATGGCCAAGATTTATGAGACATTAGAGTATAAGCCACGTCCTTAGAAAATACGAGTCCTTTATGTAATAAGAACGTTCTTAGTAACGTCAGTTGAGTCATCGAGTTTGTCGTGTGGTTTAAACTTTGGTGTGTTAGTTGCTTTATTATTATGCTTATGTGTGAGTTGGATTTTTGTTATGAGTGTTGGGGCTTATAGGCATGTCTACAAGTTCCATTTTTAAGAATAATAAGTTTAATAGTCAAGGGATTAATAGTTGGGTTTGGTATTGTTACGTTTCTGTCCTTGCTATTTTCTGGAGCAGTCTGCAATGTTTCTGCTATGGTTCAAAAACGGTTCGTGCAATATTTATAAAATTTTTATGAGAGAAATTAGACTTAAGCACCTTTCAAATGCCACTGGAATCACCTTTTTATCTGATCTGGTTCAAGAGATATAATTGTCACAAGTTAAAGTTTCTGCACAGTCTAGAATCTGGAACAGTTTCTGTTGAGTCTTATTTTTCATTAACTTAACGACAGAATCTGATCTTGGGGTCTGAATAAAAGTTGTGGATAATTTCATAAGCTTTCCAACCATATAAAGCACGCCTCTTTTGGACTTCTGTAGCTCGATATATGATTGAATTACTGAACTATCAATATTGATACTCGTCCAGAGAACTTTCGGATCTCATTCTTTATCTTATAAGTGGTTGATAACATGGAAATCTTAAAGTTTGCATTTTTATGGATGGCAGATGGCTGGAAGAGGAAGAGGCAGGGGTCGTGGAGGTGTTCCCCAAACCCACCACCACCACCGCTACCAACTATTGAGCAACTGTTGGCAGTGCAGACGCAGCTTATGCAACAACTGGTGCAGAACCAACAGAATCAGCCAGTTGCTGGGGCACAACTATGTGATAAGCATGGTGAATTTTTGAAGGGTCGTCCCCTAGTGTTCACACATACCATTTATCCTTTGGAAGCTGATGATTGGCTTCGTGCTATGGAAAAGTAGCTCAATATTGCACAATGTGATGACCGGCAGAAGGTGTTGTTTGCTTCTGGACAACTCCAGGGAGAAGCTCAGGATTGGTGGGAATCGTATGAGTATGGTCGCCCGCCAATGCTCCCGCAATCACTTGGTAGGAGTTTAGAGAGAACTTTAGGGCTTACCATATATCTGAAGGGATGATAGAACTGAAGGCAGAGGAATTCAGGAACTTGACCCAAGGGTCAATGTCTGTAGCTGAGTACCATGACAAGTTTGCTCAATTGTCACGATATGCTCCACATGAAGTAGCTAATGACAATGATAAGCAGCGCTGCTTCCTGAAGAGATTGTATGATGGGCTACAATTGCAGTTAATGTCCAATACCTATCCTAATTTTCAGACGCTTGTGAACCACGCTATCGTGGTAGATAACAAGCGCAAGGAGATGGATGCTAAGAGGAAAAGGCTCCAGGGACAGGCCTCCGGTAGCAACACTCATTCACGTACTGGTTTTCAGCAGAATAATCAACAGAGGCCTCCTTCTGGTCAGTGGAATCGTGGTCAGGTCCCTTTCCGCGGTCAGTTCTCACAACGTACTCCATTCCAGCCGCAGAATGGCAACCAACGTCCTCCGTAGCAGACTGGGAATCAAGCACAGCGTTAGGGCCCTTCTAATAATACTCCCATGAAGACTAGTGCTCCCAATACCCTCAACAGGTGTTTCCGATGTGGGAAAGAAGGTCACTTGTCTTACAATTGTCCTGAGAAACCCAACTAGCAGACTCCCCAAAGGCAGAGCAGCCACCAGAAGCCAGCATCCAACACTGGAAGAGTGAATCACTTGTCCCAAGAGACCGCAGTGGAGGAGCCAGAAGTTATGCTTGGTACGTTCGATGTCCATTCCACTCCCTCCACTGTTCTTTTTGATTCTGGAGCATCACATTCTTTCATATCACAATCATTTGTTAGAATACATAGAATTCATTTGTGTGCCATGAATAACCCTATATTAGTAAACTCACCTGGTGGAAGCATGCCAGCATCCTATCGTTGTCTTCCGATTAGTCTCAATTTAAGGGGGGTAGAGTTTACAGTGAGTCCTATAGTATTGAGAACAGCTAGGATTGATCTTATATTGGGAATGGATTGGATGATGCAACAACAAGCAGAGATTCAGTGCAAGAATAAATCAGTTGTGCTGACAACGCCAAAGGGGGATAGAATTAGGGTTGAGGTGAAAGTGCAGAAACAGGAGACCGCTACAGTGAACCAGCTTAATGATGGTGCCAACCAGGAGGACCCGGTTGTGGAGGAGTTCCCCGATGTGTTTCCTGAGGAATTGCCAGGTATGCCACCAGACCGTGACATTGAATTTAGGCAGAATTGGCTGTGGGACATCCAAAGTGGTGCACATTTGCTGGCGGACACATCCATTCTCACTGTTTGCCAGAAGACACTCTGGTTTGGTGTAAATTGGGCAGTGGACACTGCGGTCCGGTTACAGCCGGTAGAGGAGAGAGAAACTTTCACTATTGACATCGGGTGCCCCTGAGCCACATTTGGGTTCAGACCCAACCTGGTCTGGTTGGACCAGGTTTAACCGGCCCGGACCTCGTCTCATTTGGGTTCAACGCCGTCGCCCACTCCACTCTCTCTCTTTCCCCGATCCCTCACCCACGCCGCCGCCCACTCCACTCTACTCCGCTGCTCGCCGCGCCGTCGTCCACTCCTGTGACCGCCGCCGCTGACATCTCGAGCCTCAGCCGTCATCCGCCATGGGGGGCTGAGCATCTGGAGCACCCCCGCGAACAAGAAGATAGCATTGGTGGCAGCGGCGATTTGGTAGGCGGCAGGCAGGCGGGCGGGCGGGCGGGCTTGGCGGGCGTGGCATTGGCAGGCGTGCAGGGCAAGCAGAGGCCTGAAGATGGCGACAGGCTCAGGCGCTTCCTCCTCGACAGGCTCGCGTGGACTGAGTGGGCAGGCGTGGGCGGGTGGGCAGCCGCTGTGCCCTTTCTGCAGGACGGCCACCGTTGTGGAGCGGACGTCCAGAACCCTCAACAACCCGGACAAGCAGTTTTACACTTGCAAGAATCGGGACTGGGTGAGTTATTTGCAGTTCATGTTGTTCAATTTTGTCATATCCAAATCCAGATCTAGGGTTCATCGTGTTCATATGCGTGAACAGGACAACAGCAAGTGCAGTTTCTTCATGTGGAAGCCTGTGAGCGATGGCGTCGATGCTGCAATAGTGATGGCCAGATTGCAGGCTTTGGAGAACTCTCTGTTGGTGATGAGCAATGATGTTCGAGCTCAGAGTGTCGATGTCAGAAGCATAGCTGGGCAGCAGAGATTGAATAGGTGGATGAATGTGGCCAGTGTGTTTGTAGGGGTTGTGAGCTTTGTTTTGTTGTGCATGTTGATGTACAACCAAGGTTGAACTTTGCTTTGTAATGCTTTATGAAATGTCATGAATGAAAGGTAGTTATCTGACAATGCCAAGTTTAATATATTTTTAGCAATTTTTTCTTGAATAAAGCTCCCAAACATTGGCACATAGCCATCAACAACAGCAATTAACAAGTGGCAACAAGTTACAAAAGCAAGCAAGTAACAATTTTTTCTTGAATATAGCTCACAAACAATAGCAAGTGACAACAAGTAACAAAAGCAAGCAACTTTGGATAACATTAGCCTTCAAGTACATTACCAGTTGCCATACCAGTTCACTACATTACAATACTAGGAGCCTCAAGTTTCTTACATTACCCAGTTCATACAGTGCCTAGTTCTTGATCATTACCCAGAATACAGTACCAAGTATCATACATTACATAACAAGCATTTCATAGGGCATAGGAGCCTCAAAAGCTCACAAAAGTTTACAAAATCATAGAAAACCATCATGTTTCAGCTTCTGTGTTGCATGCAACGCCTAGACCTCCATCAACCTCTTCTTGCTCCTAGTGCTAGCGCTTGGACTCGCTGTTGAGGTAGCCAGGCTCCTAGTCACTGGCCGTGGACTAACTACCACTTGTTTAGCCTGCCTCCTTGTGACCGGGGAGTTTGGAACCCTGCAAGATGACACAGGTTACCATGTAGTTCCCAAACTAACAGCAAAAATGAAGGTAACAGATGGATCACTTACTGCATTGCTTGTTCAGCAGCAGGAGTTGCCTTCTTCTTGTTGGGTTGGTTCCCCTTGGTGGAGGCCTTTCTCTTCTTCTTCTTGGATGGATCATCTGTTGTTTCTATAATCTCTACCACTTTTGGCTTGTAAGTCCTCTTCTTCTTTGGCGGTGCAGGTGGTAGTGCATCAGGGTCGTTGACAGTTTCATTGCATGTTTTCTGTAAGTGACCAAATCCACCACACCTTTTACATCTTCTCTTCCCTTTGCTGCTAGATCCACCTTCTTCAACTCCTACTATCCTTCTCTTCCTTGGCCTTCCTGCTGCTCTATTGCATAGAGGAGGAAGTTTGAAGCCAAGGTTTACCTTTTCCCATTCATCCTTGCTTGGCAGTGGAGGCACAGCAGATGCATAAGCTGCTTTGAACATCTGGACAGAGTAGTAAGGGTCCACATAATCCTCCAATTGGACCCTCCAGATGCTCAGCCCCCCATGGCGGATGACGGTTGAGGCTCGAGATGTCAGCGGCGGCGGTCACAGGAGTGGACGACGGCGCGGCGAGCAGCGGAGTAGAGTGGAGTGGGCGGCGGCGTGGGTGAGGGATCGGGGAAAGAGAGAGAGTGGAGTGGGCGACGGCGTCGAACCCAAATGAGACGGGGTTCGGGCCGGTTAAACCTGGTCCAACCAGACCAGGTTGGGTCTGAACCCAAATGTGGCTCAGGGGCTCCCTATGCCAATAGTGAAAGTTTCTCTCTCCTCTACCTGCTGTAACCGGGCCGCGGTGTCCACTGCCCAATTTACACCAAACCAGAGTGTCTTCTGGCAAACAGTGAGAATGGAGGTGTCCGCCAGCAAATGTGCACCACTTTAGATGTCCCACAGCCAATTCTGCCTTGAATTTATTATTGAATTATTACCTGGAACTGCACCCATAGCTAAGCGTCCATATAGAATGGGAGTAAATGAATTAGAAGAACTTAAGAAACAAATTAAGGAGTTGTAGGATAAGGGGTTTATTCGACCTAGTTCTTCACCATGGGGAGCACCAGTGATTTTTGTGGACAAGAATGATGGAACTCAGAGGATGTGTGTAGATTATCGGTCTCTCAATGAGGTTACTATAAAAAATAAGTACCCATTGCCTAGAATTGATGATTTGTTTGATCAGTTGAGGAAAGCTTGTGTATTCTCCAAGATTGATCTATGTTCTGGATATCATCAATTGAAGATTCGTGCCAGTGATATACCAAAGACAGCTTTTACCACACGGTATGGTTTATATAAGTATACAGTGATGTCTTTTGGTCTGACTAATGCCCCTGCATACTTCATGTATTTGATGAATAAGGTGTTCATGGAATATCTGGACAAGTTTGTAGTGGTATTCATTGATGACATTTTGGTATTCTCTAAGACTGAGGAAGAACATGCTGAACATTTGAGGTTGGTTTTGCCAAAGCTTAGAGAACATCAGCTATATGCCAAGCGGAGTAAATGTCAGTTTTGGTTGAAGGAAGTTTCTTTTCTAGGTCATATTGTCTCAAATGGAGGAATATCAGTAGATCCTGGCAAAGTGAAAGATGTATTGAACTGGAAGCCACTAATCAATGTAAGTGAGATCCGTAGTTTCTTGGGATTGGCTGGCTATTACAGGAGATTTATAGAGAGATTTTCCAAGCTTGCGAAGCCAATGACTGCATTATTGGAGAAGAATGCCAAGTTTGTGTGGTCTGAGAAGTGCCAGGCTAATTTTGAGGAATTGAAGAAAAGATTGACTACTGCATCAGTCTTAGTCTTGCCAGATCTGAAAAAACCCTTCTCTATCTACTGTGATGCATCTCGATTGGGTTTGGGATGTGTTCTTATACAAGAGGGTAGAGTTGTGGCATATGCATCTAGATAGTTGAGGAAGCATGAATTGAATTACCCTACTCATGACTTGGAATTAGCTGAAGTGGTTCATACACTAAAGATATGGAGACATTATTTGATTGGACACAAGAGTGATATATACACTGATCACAAGAGTCTGAAGTATATCTTCACTCAAACAGATCTAAACTTGAGACAGCGTAGATGGTTGGAGTTGATAAAGGACTATGATCTAGAGGTGCATTATCACCCAGGAAAGACCAACGTCGTTGCTGATGCTCTTAGTAGAAAAAGCTACGCTAATGAAATACAAGTAATGCCTATGCCAAAAGAGTTGTGTGCTGAATGTAACCATATGAACTTAGGGTTTACCACCAATACAGTGGAATTGGTACTAGAGCCTACTCTGGAGCAAGAAATCCGCAAGGGTCAGTTGAAGGATGAAAAGTTGAGAGAGATAGCGGAGAATATAGCAAAAGGCAAATCACCAGGATTCCGTAAAGATGATAATGGTACGCTATGGTTTGGAAAAAGGTTGTGTATGCCTGAGGATAAGAATATCAGAGGGGCAATTCTGCGTGAAGCTCATGAGTCAGCTTATCCCATACATCCGAGGAGTACTAAAATGTATCTGGATCTGAAAGAGAAATATTGGTGGTATGGTTTAAAAAGAGATGTTGCTGAATATGTTGCTTTGTGTGACACTTATCAAAGGGTGAAAGCTGAACATGAGAGACCTGCAGGATTGTTACAGCCTATGCAGATACCCGAGTGGAAATGGGAAGAAGTTGGTATGGATTTTATAGTTGGGTTGTCACGTGCTCAGAGAGGGTATGATTCAATTTGGGTGATAGTGGATCGTCTGACTAAGGTTGCTCATTTTCTGCCAGTTAAGACTACATATAGTAGTGCAAAGTTGGCTGAGTTGTATATGGAAAGAATAGTGAGTCTACATGGAGTTCCTAAGAAAATTGTGTCTGATCGGGGTACTCAGTTTACATCTCATTATTGGCAAAAGATACATGAATCACTGGGAACCAAGCTGAACTTTAGTACAGCCTACCATCCACAGACAGATGGACAGACGGAGAGAATTAATCAGATATTGGAAGATATGTTGAGAGCTTGTGCTTTACAATATGGTACTAGCTAGGATAAGAGCTTGCCTTATGCAGAGTTCTCTTATAACAATAGTTATCAGAAGAGTCTTCAGATGGCACCGTTTGAGGCTTTATATGGACGAAAGTGTAGGACCCCGTTGTTCTGGAATCAGACAGGGGAAAGTCAAGTGTTTGGGCCTGATGTACTCAAGGATGCTGAAAAGAAAGTGAAGATGATTAGAGATAATCTGAAAATAGCACAGTTTCGACAGAAAAGTTATGCTGATACTCGTAAAAGAGAGTTGACTTTTGAGGTAGGGGATTATGTTTACTTGAAAATATCACCAATGAGGAGTGTGAAAAGGTTCAACATGAAAGGTAAATTGGCACCAAGATATATTGGACCTTTTAAGATCATAGAGAGACATGGTGAAGTGGCATATCAGTTGGAATTAACTAAGAGTTTGGCAGGTGTACATGATGTGTTCCATGTGTCCCAACTTAAGAAATATTTGCGAGTACTAGAGGAACAGATTCCATTAGAGGAACTCACTGTTAAGGAGGATCTCACATATGAAGAGTTTCCGGTTAAAATTTTAGAGACCGCTGACAGAGTCACGAGGAGTCGAACAATCAAAATGTGTAAGGTACAGTGGAATCAGTACACTGTAGAAGAGGCTACTTGGGAACGAGAAGAGGATATGAGAAAAACCTACCCGCAACTATTCGAGTAAACACCAGTCGAATCTCGGGACGAGATTCATCTTAAGGGGGTAGAATTGTAACACCCTAAAATTTTGAAAGAGTTAAAAATAGAAAAATATGATTTTTATGTATTTTTGTGAGCATGCAAACTTAGAATAATAATAAATTTTATTAATCTAAAATCAAATATAATGGTAGAAACATGATTGAGCATTCATGCTGCTGCATAATATTTTATATTGTGTGCACTTTTTGAAAATACAAAAGAGAAATTCAAAATCTATTTAGAAAATGCTTTGAAATATTGGAAAAGGAAAAAGAAAAGGATTTTTATTTTCCTTCCCGGTTTTAGCCTAGTCCAGCAGCAGCCCGCCAACACGCCTCGGCCTGCCTCCCGCGCGCGCGGCCTGCTTCTTTCCCGCGCCCGCTCCTTCTTGGGCCGAGCGGCAGCCGCCGGCCCAGTTCGCGCGAACACGCCTTCCCTCTCTGCTCCGTCGCTGACGTCGCGGGCCCGCACGTCAGGGCATCTTCTTCCTTCCCACGACGACGTCGGCTTTCTTTCCAAACTCCACCAATCCGATTCCATCTCACAAATCTTCCTCTTTTCATCTTTGGGGCCGCCTCCGGGCTATAAAAACGGGGTCGCCGCACCTCCCCGCTTCACATCCACCTACAAATCACAGCTCCATCGCCCTGTGGTAGCCATGGCCGAAGCACCGCCCTTGCCGTCCGCCCCTCCGAGCCGCACGCTCTCCTCGTTTCATCCTCGGCCTCGGTTTTGCCCTAGGTGAGATCGCGTTCGAGTTGTCTACCTGCAGGTGCTCTGCGTTCGTGATTTCGTGCACCGTAGCGCGAGATAGGCCACTCCGGCCATGGCGCCGCCGCGGGAAGTCGCCGTCGGGCTGATTCTGGCCGGAGCGCCGCCGGCCTCCTATTCGATCTGGATCGTCTGTTTTGAATCGGACGGCTGCTATTCGTTGATACCGGTTCGGCCAGACGTTTTGCTAAAGAACCCCTAAAACATTTAAGTTTGTAACCCGCAGTCCAAAGCGTATTCTCCGTTTACGTCTTCTTTTTCGTAAAGCGTATTTTGATCGCGTAACTTCAAAAAATACGTTTTCACTTATTTACAGAATTGCCATTATGATAATTTGTACGTAGAATCTCCGTTTTAACTCCGATTTGACCCGTTCAAATTGCGTTAGGTTCATATTTGGGAGCTCTACATGTTGGTAGTACTATACAGTAGGTTTGAGATAATTTATTTTCGAGTTTACATTAAAGTAATTATTTTTCTATAGGAAATCTTCGTAAATTCATAACTTCGTCGTTTTAGCTCCGTTTTTCGTGATCTTTGAGTCTGTGTGATCCTAGCGAGTTGTAGATTCGTTTTAAAGACTTTTTATCTTATTTTCTTACTATTAGTGTACTTTTCTAATTATAGTCTTGTTTGTTTATGCATGATTGCCTCTGGATGTGTGTTGTTGCTATTGTTGATCGAGTATAGACGGTGAGCAATTTGTTGGGATCAAGAGTCATTCTACGAGCAAGATCTTTAGGACCAGTTTGAGCAAGGCAAATATAGCATGATATTATCCTTGTTGTCCTATTCAAAATATGCAAATAATATCATTATGCATCTATTTCCTTGTTAAGGATGACTTAGTATTGATCTTATACCTTGATACCCATTATATTGCATTAAGTAGTATGGCTGGTGCTTAAACATGGACTATGATCATGTAAATTGATTAATGGAATATGCAACAAACATTAAAAGATGATTTTGATTAATGTTTAAAGGGGATTAGAGCATGGGGTTATTTTTTATGCTCTAGTTACTCTCCATAAGGACTCATCTATAAGCGAACATCCGGGATTTACAGTACAACTGTGAGGGCTATATGGCTCTGGCTTTAGTCATATAGAAGGACATTTTCTAGCTTTTTAGTGGTAACCTTTTTGGCGTAAGAATGGCTTGACGAATCGGGTATAGTGCGGTCTCTGTCTTTATGAGTATAGGTTGCATGTTATTATGCCATTTAGAAGGGGGGCTCTACATCTGTTTGCCGAGTGAATCTAATGGCCCTAACTTGTTAGACGAACCTTCGAAAGACTTCATAGTGTTTCCCTGCCTGCTCACCTTGGAAGTGTTTTGGGAGTAATTAACCTGGGCATATGGGCAACACGACTCACAGTGAAAGTGTACAACCTCTGCAGAGTGTAAAATTGTTATAACAGTCGTGCTCACGGTCACGAGTGGCCTTGGACCCTTATGGAATAGTTGATAATTAATAATGGCTATGTTTTTGCTATTCGTTAATCATTTCACATGGATCATATGTTTATTGTTTATATCGAGACATCTTAATGCTATTGATATGCTAAAATTATGCTAACTAAAAGCTACATGCTGATAAACTAATGCCATGCCTTTGAGCCTCATGAACCCCATGTTACACTTGTTGAGTACGATATGTACTTACGCTTGTTTATTTTTCTTACTTGGATAAAAAATCCCGGATGGGTAACAGATGGTGCAAATAGTGACTACTACTCCTATTTCCATGAAGATTACTAGACTTGCAGTCAACCAGTCAATATGCCTGTGATCGGAGCTACTACGAGAGATTTACATTTTTACTTCCGCTATATTTGTGTAAAGACTATGTGTTAATTATCGTGATGTAATAACATTTGTGATGATACTTTCATTATAATTTGTTAACTTATATATGATTGATATCTGGACACACATAAGGGTATGCACTCTATTTGGTCGGTAAATGAGTGTGACATGTAATAGCACTGCCGCGCGATCAAGTAGGAGAGAGACAGGACTCAGAAATGGGCATATGCATGCAGAACTGCAATGGAACGAGCTAGCGCACATGTGCAAAGCAACAAATTAAAGCAAGCAGCAGGTAGAGGTATAGTAGTGTGCTATAAGATCTTTTTAGTTCCTTTGATTCGTTTGAAAAGAATCTACGTGCAATCTGTCCGCTATACGAATATACGAATCTTCTTAGTTTATTTGAAAACATCAAAGTGCAGTGGACAGTGGCTCTACGATCGACAGCAAGCTGTGTGCGCTGCGGCTGGCTGCTGGCGGCAGTGCGCAGTGCAGTTGTGCACACGCGCATGGACGACGCGTCGAATGTATACGGGGCCGGTCTCCTTACCTTTCAGTCTTTGCCCGGGACGAGAAAAGAGTGGAGGCCTACTATGACAAAAGTAATAATACTTTTGTTTCATGCAAAGCTAACTTCAGTATCAGATATATTGTAGGCGTGACATCTCACTCTCAATGATCCCGGCCCACTAGCAAAGACTATGGAGATGCGAAGTGCCACCAAAGGTAAAGTCTTCCGGTGGAGAGTATCCCATGATTTTAATTATACCATTTAGAACAAATCTTCATCGTCGACATATTGAGCAAATAGGAGTGTGCGGCTTCTGTGGAAATAGTGAGGAGTCGACTTATCATGCATTGACACAATGTACGTATACTGTCAGTTTTTGGAAAAAGCTCAAATCTCTCACGGGTATTAGAGTCCCCAAGCTAAACCTAAGAACCATTTAGAACAAATCTTCATCGTCCCCAAGGTAAAGTCTTGCTGTAAAGATGGAGGCCGAGAAGTGATCTTGTGTGGAATGTGGTCACTTTGGAACTCTAGGAATGATCGCCGACACGAAAAATTATCAATCGAACACCAAGGCTAGCGGTGGACTCGGCGCTGGAGGCATGCTTCCACCAATCAGCTAGTTCCCAAACTCCAGAAGATGGGAGACGATCGGCACAGGAAAAAGAGAGACGGAGGAAACCGGATGAAGGCTTCTTGAAAGTCAACATAGATGGTGCCTTTGTGCAGGATTCATGTGTGGGAGCAGTTGGAACAGTGGTGCACTGTAGCACAGGTCACTTACGGCTAAGCTCAGTTGGATCAGCTCTATTAGCTGAAGCAGAGACGCTTAGGGAAGGGGTCCGTCTAATTCCAGCAGCACTCAAGACCATATTGTGGCGGAGACGGATTGTCGGGTGTTGGTTTCTGTTTGGAAGAACAGAGGCATACATCGATCGGAAAATGATATTCATCAGGACATTTGGTTGCATTGTCTATGTCTAGAACACAATGCCTCACCTCAGGAAGCTAGAGGACAGAGGCCGCAAGATGATCTTCATCAGCTATGAGCGCGGAAGAAAGGCATATCGCGCCTATGACCCCATCGTGAAAAGCGTCCATTTGACACGAGACGTTGTGTTCGATGAACAAGCCTAGTGGGACTGGGGCACGGGCGACGATAGTAGCAAAGCTGGTGGGAAGGACGATGTCTTCACAGTGGAGTATTCCATCGTGAACCAGGCACCTTCAATGGTCGAGAACACAGTGGAGATGCCTTGACTAGGTGCCTAAAGATGAGCTCACTCCACCACCATCGCCACATGCTGTTGGAGGAGCAATAACAGGTGGATCGCCTAGGACATAGGTAGTGGAGTTTGCCTTACCACCAAGTGAAAACAACGACCACAACAAGGATGTCTCGCTTCGGTTCCAAAGGATTGACAACATCCTTGAATCGGAATCGTTGATTGCAGAGGAGCTGCATGTGGTGAGCTCTGATGAACCCACTTCATTTGCTTTGGCAGAAGGCAGCCCGAGCTGGAGGAAGGCGATGGTGGAAGATATGGAGTCCATCGAGGACAACCAGACCAGGTCGTTGGCGGACCTCCCACCTAGATGTGGGGTGATCGGTTTGAAGTGGATCTTCAAGGTGAAGAGGGATGAGCATGGGGCCGTAGCCAAGCACAAGGCACGCCTCGTGGTGAAGGGATTTGCACAGCGGCATGGCATCCAATATGATGAATTGTTCACTCCGGTGGCGCGACTGGATTCGGTACGCTTGCTCATCTCCCTTGTGACGCATAACGGGTGGGAGGTGCACCACATGGACGTCAAGTAGGCGTTTCTAAATGGTGACCTCCAAGAGAAGGTGTACATGGAGCAGCCGGCAGGTTTTGTCATTGCCAGGAAGGAGCACAAGGTGCTAAAGCTGCACAAGGACTGTACAGACTACACCAAGCATCATGAGCCTAGAACACGAAGCTAGACGACACGTTAGTGTCACTCAGTTTTAGGAGGAGTCCCTTGGAGCACGCCATCTATGTCAGGCAAAACGGTGGCGCACAGCTGTGGTCGGTGTGTACATAGATGATCTAGTGATTACCAGCGCGAGCTGTGATGACATCAAGCTATTCAAGAAGGAGATGGCAGTCGCGTTCAAGATGAGCGATCTCGGCTTCCTTTATACTACTACCAAGGCATTGAAGTGGAATCTCACTCGGCCAAGGAGCCTACGCCATCAAGCTCCTAGAGAACAGCGGCATGGCTGGGTGCAATCCTAGTATGATGCCCATGGAGGCGCGCTTGAAGCTAAGCAAGCAGAGCACCGAGATGATGGTTGATGTCACTGCTACAGAAGCATTGTCGGGAGCTTTGAGGTATCTGATAAACACTCACCTCGATCTTGCATTTGTTGTTGGGTTGGGTATGTTAGCTGGTTCTTGGAGGAGCCACGGGAGGATCATCTTGCAACAGTAAGCGAATTCTTCGCTATGTGGTGGGAACTAATAGCCGATGACTTCGGCTTGGGAGGAAGAAGGATCAGGCACAACTAACAAGATTCAGCAGTGCTGATCTAAATTGGATTTAGTGATGCAGATTTCGTTGGGGATGTCGCTGCTAGGAAAAGCACAACTGGAGTGGTATTCTTCTTGGCCAATAGTCCAATCACCTGGCAGTCCATGGAGTAGAAGGTGGTGGCTCCACCTGCAAGGCAGAGTATATATATGCCAAACAAGTTAACAGATTATTTCTATGAAAGCTAAATTAAAAATTTTCAAAAAGGAACCAAATAAAATATACAGAAAATTAAAAAAGCAAAAAAATTGACCGGATAACGATAACTACTCGAGTAATTCTAACCCTTCTAATTTAGGAGTAGTCAATTTACACTAATTGAACACATAACTTGCACCCAAATAAAAATTATAAAATATGGTATAACGAGATGTAATATGCCCCTACTAGAGTAATCTTCTTGCATGCATGGGTCCACGAGGTGATGGGACGGGTCAGCACGATGGAATGTGACACGACACTGCACCACAGCACGCCGCGCGTCCACAAGCACCTTCACCTGCGCATGCATGGTCCCCGCCGCATGCATGGTCCCCGCTAGCATGCACTGAACCTGCTACTCACTCCGTCCAAAAATATTTATCGTTTTCGTTTTCGAGAAACAACTGTGAAAAAAATATATATTAAAATATTAATATTTATGATATATAATTAATATCATAGGAAAGATTTTTGAATCTAGTTTTTTTAATAAATTTATCTATAGATACAAATATTGTACGTATTTTATATAAATTAAGTCAAACTTTTGATACGAAGAAAAACGACAGATATTATGCAACAGAGCGAGCAGATAGAGCTCTCGGGGGACCGGCGCCTGCTACTCCTTTGCTCCCGTCCTACCAAAACCAACGAGTGGATCGAAGGAAGCTCTTAAATCACTCTAGCGATGTATAGCTTTACTGTAGCAAACTAGCAACAGATACTTTAAACGCTGCTAAGTTTTTTTTTTTTGACGCAAATGCTGTGGGAGAGGTCCCTGCAGAAAACTTTTCATAAATTTTAAAGGATCAGTACAGACTTACGAACCTGTCTCAACTAAAAGCATCAAGCCAAAAGCAAAAGGAGGACCTCAGGTCTTCCCTGAATCTAACCAAATGTAAAGTACATTAAGATTTGAAATTTGCTAGCCATCTACTAAGAGTTGGGTCATGTCGTTGAAACACCTTGTCATTTGGAATCTTCCACAGCTCCCATGCGCCAATGAGCGCAGCTTCTGTGAAGAATTGCAGATCATGGTCTTGCCTAGGTCTTGCAAGCCTCTCCATCAATGGTAAGCTGTTGTTCCAAGTGAAACCAATCGTTGCCCAGCACTGATTTGCAAATGGGCATTGGAAAAAGAGATGCTCAATGTCTTCATCTGAACCAATGCTGCCCAGCACTGATTTGCAAATAGGCATTGGAAAAAGAGATGCTCAATGTCTCCTCTGAACCAGTGTTACACATCACACATAGGTTATCATCTTGGGTGTTTAGGTGCCTTCTGTGGAGCATTAATTTCGTCTTCAACCGATCCACCAAGGCCAACCATGCAAAGAACTTTATCCTAGGAATGCAGCGTGATTTCCATAGGATCTTAAAGAAAGGAGGTGTCTCCATCTCACTGAAAACAAATTTGTAGAATTTCTGTGGAGAATATTTTTGCCCCCATATTAAGCTCCACCTGTCTCTAGAGGTATCATTCCAGGTTGATGAGATGACTTTGGAGATCTATCAGTTCTTCATGAGCTTGCATCAAAACGCTGCTAAGTTGATAGCACCAATACGAGATCGTGTTCACTATATTTGCGTGAGTTTTATCTTGGCCGTAACCTTACCGACGACGTGATGATCGTTGCATCTCCGGCGAGTTGCAACAAGAGCTGCAGTGGCAGGCGCATGGGTTTCTGGAATCAGCTTACCAACGAGGCCCGTAGCCGCTCGCCGCGCTCCTTGACATTAGGCTATCTGCACTCATGGTCCTTTATATTCATTCTCTATACGTCCTAGTCAGTAAGATTTTCTCCTCTATACTCAATTCTCCCGCACTCATCATCCTCTATATCATCCTCTATCCACTCTATCTACTGTAGGACCCACTTGTCACTTTATCTAAATATATCCATGAGTGATCTAGTTTTGAAGGATTTATTGAGACGAATTTAATGGTGCAATCGAAATTTAATTTGGATTTTTGGTTTGTCAGTTATAGCATTTTTTTCCTTAGTTTAGCTAGTAGGGCCCGCCACTGTGCACTATAGAGTAAACACTGTACTACTCTAAATATAGAGTAAGAGAAAGGATAGAGTATCGTTTTAGAGTATCCAGTGCAGCAGTTTTTACTCTATATTCATACTCTAAAGCTTTAGAGTATCATTTAGAGTATGCCACTGCGGACAGTCTTACACGACGAACAGTGTACTAGAACTGGACAGACCGTGCTGCCGTCGCAGGCCTGACGACCATGGCCACTGTCGCGGTCAACCGGGTGCATCTCTCAAATCTCAATACCGCCCCCACATGGTTTGAGGGTGACAGTGGACCCCCTCTCGCTCCTCGAGTCCCCCGCCCACCCGCCCAACCCATGTGTCGACTAGGAGGTACGGACAAACCGTGTGTGCATGTGGCTCATAGCTTGCTCGCATCATCGATCGTCGAGTCGTGTTGCATCTATCTATTTATATACGACTGGATGGAACCGTCGGGGTCATCCGTCGTCACCACTAACCTCTTCCAAAACCTGGACCAGCTGCCACAGATCGCTGGGAACTTGGCGCCGATCGGAGAGCAGAGCAGGCCCGGTGGCCGGGCGCATCGCCGACCTTCTTCAGCGGCGCCAACAACCTGGACTTCCAGCCCACGGCGAGGCAACAGCTGTTCGACGGCGAGGCGACAGACCCGTGGCCGCCGGCGAGATGCCGTCGACGTGAGTTCGACAAGGGATCGCCGGATTCGGCCGAGCGACGGAGGAATCTCACTCCGGCTCTTTACTGTTTCTTGTAATAATATTGTCGATGTCCTTTACAGTTTAGAGTTCGGGAATAAAAGGGGCTCGCAGGCCGCCGCTTACAACGTGGTCCCACGTGTCATACATAACTATGAAAACGTAAATAAGATAAGTGCGCTTCTCTCCTTGGAATACGCCTTCTTCTCTTGTCATGCATCCTGAGGTGTGACAGCTCCCCCCGCCGAGGATTCTGCTTGTCCCCAAGCAGGGGCGTCTGGGAATCGGCGCTTGATGATGTGGTAATCCTCCCAGGTGACTGAAGAAGATGGTAGCCCTGTCCAAGAGACAAGCAACTGGGTGACAGCATTGTTACCTTTCTTGACCAGACGCCTATCCAGGATCTGTTTTGGTTGAGCTGCTGCTGCTTGGATGTCTGTCAGCATTGGCAGTGTGGAAAACACAGGTGTATAGCTTGGATGGAAAGGCTTCAATTGTGAGACATGAAACACCGGATGAATAGAGCTGTCTGGTGGAAGCTGTAGGCGATATGCAACAGTACCGACTTTCTCCAAAATTGTATAAGGACCAAAGAACTTGTTTGCTAATTTGGGAAATGGACGATTTGCCACAGAAGACTGTGTGTATGGCTGTAATTTCAGAAGTACCTGATCACCTACAGTGAAGTGTTGGTCTGTTCTGCTCTTATCAGCAAAGTATTTCATCCTGTTTTGAGATTGCTCAAGTCTTTGTTTCAGCAGTTGTAGGTGGAGCTCCCTATGTTCAATGATCTCTGCAACAGTGACTTGTGTAGTAGTTGGTATGGCAGTCTGTACCACTACATTGGGCTCAATGCCATACAAGGCTTTGAAAGGGGAACAACCAATGGAACTGTGGAATGAAGCATTGTACCACAATTCAGCTAATGGTAGCCATGTCTTCCAAGTTCTGGGGGCATCTTGTACTGAACATCTCAAATACATTTCCAGGCATTGGTTGACTCTTTCTGTCTGTCCATCAGACTGAGGATGGTATGCAGTGCTTAAAGCTAAATTGACTTTGTATAGCTTGAATAACTCTTTCCAGAAGGTACTGACAAATATGGTATCTCTGTCACTGACGATACTCTTTGGTAACCCATGAAGTTTGACTATATTGTCTAAGAATAGTTGTGCAATGGACTGAGCCGTGTAGGGGTGTTTAACAGGAATGAAATGTGCATATTTCGTTAACCTGTCCACCACTACCAGTATAACAGAGTAGCCATCAGATTTAGGTAGCGCTTCAATGAAATCCATAGAGAGATCCTGCCACACACCTTCTGGAATTGGGAGGGGCTGTAATAGGCCAGCTGGGTGGTTGGTAGAGTGCTTGTTATGTTGACAAATTGTACACTGTTTGATGAAGCTCTCCACATCAGTTTTCATGCCTTTCCAGGAAAAGTGAGCCTTCAGCTTGTGATAAGTGGCATTGACTCCAGAATGGCCACCAATAGCGCTGGAGTGAAATGTGGATATAAGCTTGGTTTGAAGTGCTGTATTATGGCCAATCCAAATGAGATCGTTGTGTCTGATGATCCCCTGATCCAAGCTGTAACCCTTTTCATCGGGACTGTGGAGGGCTAATTGGGACAGTAACTGTTGAGCATGTGCATCGGTGGCATAAGAATTAAGTACCTCTTGCATCCACTGTGGTTGCACCACCGAGACTGCTTGAAGGGACATCAGGTGGGCTACTCGGGATAGGGCATCAGCAGCTAAGTTCTCTTTGCCTTGTTTATATATTATTTTGAACTGAAGACCCATCATGCGTGTCATAGCTTTCCTTTGCATGTCCGAATGGAGATTCTGGTCTTTAAGATATTCAAGGGATTTATGGTCAGTTTGAATGATGAACTCCTGTCGTTGCAGGTATGGTCTCCATTTTTCCACTGCCATGATGAGGGCTAAAAATTCTTTTTCATAGATGGATAAATGCATGTGCTTCTGCCCCAAAGCCTTGCTGAGGTAGGCAATCGGTTGACCACCTTGCATGAGTACTGCTCCAATACCATCCAAGCAAGCATCAGTTTCTACTGTGAATGGAGCTTTGAAATTCGGCATAGCTAGTACCGGGGTGGTTGTCATGGCTGTTTTGAGCTGGTCAAATGCTTGTTGGGCTTGGTCTGTCCATGCAAACTGTTTAAGTTTGAGTAGCTGAGTTAGAGGTTTTGCCATTATCCCATAATGTTTAACAAATTTCCTGTAGTATCCAGTCAGTCCGAGAAACCCCCTTAGTTCAGTCACTGTTGTAGGTACAGGCCATTGGAGCATAGCTTGTATTTTAGATGGGTCTGTAGCTACACCCTTGTCAGAAATAATGTGACCAAGATACTCTAAGCTGTGCTGAGCAAAAGTGCATTTGGAAAGTTTCAAGTACAACTGATTTCTTCTGAGGACTTCAAGTACCTGTTGTAAGTGAGAGATATGGTCTTGAAGGGACTGACTGTAGATGAGAATGTCATCTAAGAAGACCAATACAAACTGGCGGAGGAATGGAGCAAGCACATCATTCATGATGCATTGGAAAGTAGCTGGGGCATTGGTCAACCCAAATGGCATCACTTTGAATTGATAGTGGCCATGGTGAGTTTTAAATGCTGTTTTGAATTCATCCTCTGGTAACATCCTCACTTGATGGTAACCAGATCTCATGTCAAACTTGCTGAAATATTTGGCCCCATGTAGTTCATCTAAGATTTCATCAATGATAGGCATTGGAAACTTGTTTTTGATGGTCATATTGTTGAGCTTTCTGTAATCTATGCAAAACCTCCATCCACCATCTTTCTTTTTGACAAGCAATACGGGAGAAGCAAATGGGCTGTGACTGTGACAGATCAGGCCATGGCTCAAGAGATCCTTGACTTGTTTTTCAATCTCGGTCTTATGCTGTGGTGAATAATGATAGGGTCTAGAGTTAACTGGCACAGCATCAGGGTACAGAGGAATAGCATGATCATAACACCGGGTTGGTGGTAACTGCATGGGATCATTGAACACATCAGCGTATTGAGTCAGAAGCAACTTTAAGTCATCGAATTGCAGCTGGTGATTGACTGGAGGTGTAGGATCAGAGGATATTGAGTTGAGAATGACAAAAGCCCAAATGTCATTTCCTTTGGTGGACTTGTACACTTGCTTAGCTGTAATGTTTTGGACTGTTTGGTCGGTTTGCGTAAGCCCCTGCAGAACTATTTGTTTCCCCTTGTGATTAAATTGAATTGTTTTACCTCGCCAATCACAGGTCATAGGACTATTTGCTTGCAGCCAATCAAATCCTAAGATGGCATCATAAGGTAGCATATCTAGCACAATCATATCAGTGGAGAAAGAATGTCCTTGAATGTACCAGTGCAACCCTTTGACGATTGTGTTCGTGTCCATCCATTGACCATTTGCCAGCTTGACTTTCTGCTTGGGAGCTTGAGAAGTGGGGAGCTTGGTTAGCTGCACGAACTGAGAACTTACAAAACTGTGAGAGCTGCCAGTATCGACTAAGATCAACATAGTTTTGTTCTTCACAGTGGATTTCAGCTGAATACAATCTGTGGATGCAGTACCCGCTATAGCATTCAGCGATAACTGACAGAAATCTTCAGCAATCAGGTCTTCAATTGCCATCTCATTTAAAGCATCTTCACTGATCTCCCGATCAAGGTCATTGACCACTAACGCATTGAGCTGTGGTTTGTTCTTTTTAGCACAAACCTCCAGATGACCGGGCTCAAACTTTTCTCCACAATGAAAGCACAAGTTGTTAGCCTTGCGATAGTCACGGAGCTGCCGATCCCTCCAAAGACTGCCAACTGGATTGGGTTGTTTCACCTCTGGCTTGTTCTGTTGTTGTTTGTATGCCTGATTTTGTCGGTGGTATTTTTGCTTGTTTCTGTCCACCACTTTCTGCTGAATCTTCGCAATTAATGCTGCTCGATCAACCGTAAGCGGAATTTGAGGTTCTACTATTGCTTTTATCTCATCCTTGAGACCAGCAACATATTGAGTAGCAAAGTATAACTCATCATGCTTAGCACTGTGCATTGTAATGGTGTACTGCAGTTTGAGGAATTGAGCTGTATACTCTTCTACCGGTCCTGTTTGCTTTAAAGCAATTAAGTCAGCCAAAGCAGTCCTGTAGTCGTCACCGCCAAACTTGGACTGAACGTCCTGAATGAAGATGGACCAGGTGACATCAGTGTTGTTGATCTTGTATGCTTCCCACCACATTGCAGCTTCGTCTTGCAGATGCATTGTTGCCGCTTGGATCCACAGCTCCTCAGGAATGGAATACATGCTGAAATAATTGTGACATTTGGTTATCCAAACTTTGGGGTTGTCACCAGAAAAGGATGGAAATTGCATCTTGGGTAATGTGTGGTGAGGTAGTCTATCTTGCTTCTGGGAATATACTGCCTGAGGGTCGTGAGCTGTGGTAGCACCTCGAGGTGGTTTTCTGTAATCATCAAACTTGGGCCCTTTTGCTCGTGAAGTACTGGGCTTGAATGTGGACTTGCCTTTGTCAGCAGCAAACATATTGGTAAAAGGTGCATCGTCTTCAAAGACAACAGAACCTGAGCTGCCACTATCAGAGATGACTTCTTCTTCAAAGCGCCGAAGTGTCAGCTGAGCGACTGCATGACCATTGGCTTTCACCTGCTCGGCAATAAGATTCTGGTTTGAAGCCACATGTTCCACACGGCGGTTGTTGTCTTGAAGTTGAGTTTTGAGATCTTGCTGGATGAGACCAATATCATTCAAGCGAGCATACAGCAAATCAAAGTTCTCCATTACTGAATCCCAGCGAGTTTTGTCATCTTCATTGCTGCGAGACATCTCGTCCAGCAATATTTGTGTTTGCTTTGAAGGTTTGATGGGAGCCGTGATGACAGATTGGTGAGCAACAGGCTTGGAGCGAGTCCTCCCCTATGTCGTGCTGCACCAGTGAACCCAACTCCTGGACGTGAGGCGGGATCGAGGGATTTTACACAGAAACAGGTGTTCTGCAACCCAAATCCTCGGACACGTCCACGCCGTTCGCCACCGCACCGCAGAGCACAACCAAACTCCGGAATTTTACACGAGGACAACTGCCCCGCAACCCTTGTTTGTTGTTGCACGCGTGCTAATAGTAGAGAATTGAGCTAAGAGAGTGCTCACTGTGGTATTCGCCGCCAACCACGATTGCTGGTGTAGTCCCCCAGTCGTTTGGTGATCCGGAGACGTCGTTGCTTGGTGGATTGGGTGTGGGGTGTAGTTTGTGGTGGGTGGGTTGAGGCTATAGCTGGTGGACGGCCGACGACGTGTGCTGACCCAGTTCAACCTAAGGAGGGACTTATGGTCCTCACGTCGAACACCTTGTGGGCGCGGACAGAGGAGACCTGCCGACCGGAATTACGAACTGAAGATCGAAGCTCACGGAGTCGGTACGTACCTAGGGTAGAGCTGAGCGTCTGAGCGATGGTGGTGACTCCGGAAGTCCAGATCCGCCGCCTATGGTGTCGAGGGTTTCGGGCGGGAGGCTGGATCGGTGAGGGTGGGGAGCGGGTGTTGAAGCAGAGGATACCGAGGAAAGACCGCCTTTGATACCACTTGACAGACCCGTGGCCGCCGGCGAGATGCCGTCGACGTGAGTTCGACAAGGGATCGCCGGATTCGGCCGAGCGACGGAGGAATCTCACTCCGGCTCTTTACTGTTTCTTGTAATAATATTGTCGATGTCCTTTACAGTTTAGAGTTCGGGAATAAAAGGGGCTCGCAGGCCGCCGCTTACAACGTGGTCCCACGTGTCATACATAACTATGAAAACGTAAATAAGATAAGTGCGCTTCTCTCCTTGGAATACGCCTTCTTCTCTTGTCATGCATCCTGAGGTGTGACACGACCGTCGTGGTGTAGGCTGTCTGTATCCGCGACTGCTTAGCGTGCTGACGGTCGATTTATTTCCATGGAGAGATCGGCCATGCTGCTGGCGGTGACGGCCGTACTGTTCGTCAACGCCATGTTCGGCGTGGCCATGCTCTACTGCAAGTTCGATCCGCGGCTGACGCTATTTTACGTCTCCTTGCTGCCGCTCTACGCTGCCCTCTACTTGCGGCGCCGGCTCCGTGGGTCTGGGCGCGACCAGCACGCAGTGCTTCGTCGCGGGCTCGGGTACGCGGCCGCCGGGCTCGCCGCGTTCCTGTCCGCGCTCTTCTTCTACAGCTTGGCCTCACCTGGCATTCCGCTGCCGCTGGCCATTGGTGGCTGGCTCCTGCTCGTGGCTGCAGCTTGTTGCCTGTACCGCGTCATGGTGCTCCATCTCGAGAACGAGGAAGAGGCCGTGCAGGTGATGCAAGCGCAGGTCAATGCCGGGAGGCGGCCTCAAGTTTGACTACCTTAAATCAAATCATGCTAGCGACTTGCACTCGCCCATTTGCATGCCGGCGTAGTTAGAGGCCTGGTTGTCGTCGTTTCGATCTGGGTTTCGTTATATGGCGGTAATCTGTTTAGTCAAACATTATTGTGAATTTGTGATAGATTCTGAAATATGCATCCTGAATAAATTAATTTCCTTAAGTCAATCTTCTTTATGTTTGACCAAATATATAGAAATGAATACAAATATTTCTAACACCAATTGAGCACATTGTGCAAATATAATTTATGGTGTATGTAATGCTACTAATTTAGTTTCATAAATCTCGGCGCATCTTTCTAGAAATTCGGTCAAACTTTAAAAAAAATATAACTTCAGAGTTAAGACAACTCTGCACAAAGGTGGCCTTGCCACAAGGAACTCTGTTGGATTTTAATTGAGCTTGACCCATTTTTAATTTAATTAAATCAAATAAATCCTACACAATATGAACTACAAAGTAACTACCAACTAGCAGTAAAATGGTAGGTGAGTTAATACAAAGAACAATTATACTGATACTTTTGTGTTCTCAAACTTAAGTTTTGCAAAAGATGTGCTCTAAGCATCACCAACACATGGCAACACCACAACTATATTGATCCCATATTAGAAAATATGTAGAAAGGGAGAGCTACTGGAGAGTGTATGGGATGCCACACCTACTTTTACTACAAAACTTTGTATTTGTTTTTTTTTCAATCACGCAAAAGGTTTGCGCTTCTTTGTATTAAGGTAGAGAAAAAGTTTGCACGCCTTCGGGCGCCCTAAGAGGTCAATAAAGATTTACATGAAAGCTCGAATCTCTCTAGTGTACTGTAAGCTAAGTTGTTACATTGATCCGAGATCAACCCAAATTTGCGGCGCGGGCAAAGGAGGCCTATGCCCTAGCTGCGCACACCTACGTCGCCAACAGGAGGGAACAACTCACGCAAACACTTGCATATGAGCGGGGTCGCCATTGAATACCTCATCGTACATCATCGCCAGTGTCAACAGAGGCGGCATCCCACTGGAGTGTCCCAAGCGCTTCATGACCAGGTACTCCCCCCGCTTGGCTGTCGGGATATGAGCTGTGGCTTGTGCCCCTATCTGTCTGCTTCCCTTGGGGAGCAAGGGTGGTGCACATCCACCGAGGGCCACCTCATCTCCGGGTAGCTCAAGAAGTCACGGCTGCCTTGCCTTTGTAACTCACTCGGTGAAGCGCTTGAGGCGTCTATCGGCCGAGGAAGCTTGAGGCGAAGGGGTGTAGTTGACGTCATCCATCGCAGCCACGATCATCCATCGGGGAGGGGTGACTGCGTCTGCGCCTAGAGTGATGGCATCGGATCTCTCAGGACACGCCTCGGCATCCATGCCGTCGCCCTGTCACTCCGTCGGAGGCGTGATGAGTGGCTACCCCTGCACAGGCGACAACGGAGGCGAGTCCGTCGTCCCCTGGGCAGTCATCGCCGGAGAACGGGAGTCCACCAATGATGTTTCGGCTTCAAGGGAGGCGGTCGCTAGAGCCGGCGAGCATCCAATCGCCGATGCTCCAGCTAGGCGACACACGGCGAACGAGGCGATGAGCTCCTCCAGCATTGGGTCGATCCACGCGGGAGGCCTGTGCTCGCACATAGCTCCAACAGCAGCGGGTCAGGCCTAGGGAGAGCGGAGGCGTCACCGTTGTCGAGGTGGTCAGCAAGCACGGGCATGCTAGCGTCCCTCGCCGGCTTGCTCTGGCGCCGCCATCGTCATCATCGGATTCCCTCGGCACGCCACGCAACACTGTGCGTGGCCCCATCAGAGCACGGTGGACCGTCATGGGGGAAGGCCGGTGGGGTGTCGCGCGCGAGCAGAGAGTCATGGCAAGCCTCCACCCTTTGCCATCGACCTCGTCGAACGCCAGGGCCGCTTGTAGTCCTTGGCGAGGTGACGGAAGCTGTGGCAGCGCGGACAACACCGTGGCAACCGGCAAGTCGCTACTCGGTGCGAGTAGGAAAGGTAGTTGAAGCATCTACCGTAAAAGCTCTGCAGGGATCTTCTGAGCCTACGGAAGCTGCTTCTTAGTCGAGGCGGCCGCAGGTTGTGCTTCTGGCTGGGGGAGGTTCTCCCGCTACCCATCGGCGTTGGGGGCAGAGACCCGCCCACGGCGACCAAGGCAATGGCGGGTAGGGACACAGCCATCGACCGGCCGTGCGGGCATGCTGCACACCAGCTGAGGGCGCGGCCTGCTTCGCTTCCTCCGCCTTTGGTCAGGTCGCTGGCGTTTCGCTTCGGCACCACACGCCCTAGAGGCACGACAGAATGAGTTTGCGTGCGCTGGGGTGGCGCAGTGACCGACATCGCAGGGCGACGAGCGGCTTCCAGGTAGGTTGCAGGGTGATCATCGTCTGACTCCTCACCATTGTCATCTGCCCACCGGTAACTTTTCGTGCGCCCTCCCGCAAAGCAACCCGGGAAGAACGGAATCGTGTCTAGCGATAGGGTGGGCGAGCCGGAGGTGGCCGGCGACTCCACCACTACCTGGCGGGCGCAAGACTCGGCCTTGGACCTAGCCGGCGTGTGCAGGCTGGCGTCGACGCTTGAGGCATCCGTCGACGCTTGAGGCCGCGTCGACGGATGCCACAGACCCATTGTTGGAGGCCTCCGCGCGCAACAGCTCGATGGCCGCGGCGGTGGCATCCTCGCACGATGTTGTGATGGCCATGGCGACGGTGTCCTCCGTCGGACATGGAGGGGTTAGAGAGGCAGCCGCTGAGGCGCAGCTCGAGGACGGCGTGGATGGCAACGATTGATGCCACGCGACGCGCTCCTCGGCTTCAGATCCCGTGCATGGGTGGGGAGGGAATTGGGCGCTAGTCATTGGAAGGGGAGGGGAGGATAGTGGGGAGGCGGGCACCGGCGGCGGGCCGGCGGTCGGCAGCGGCGGCGGGCCGGCGATCGACGGCGGCGGCGGCAGGGTGAGAACCATCAGGCGCAAGCTAGGGTTTGGTGGGAGCTATCCTGTTGAGTGGGCTGTGGATGAGGTGGGGGAAGGGGAAGGGGAGGGGAGAGGAGGGGCGAGGGAGGCAGGCACCGATGTCAGGGTGCTGGCCAAGGGCGGGTCACGTCCGCCCCTAGCGATGTTCAGTTACTTCCACAAAGATCCGAAGAATGCCCAAAACTTTGTATTTGTAATGAGCAAAGCAGAATAAACAGAAATTTCTAAACAACAACTAATCCAATAAAACACATGATTTTTGAATGTTCAGCTTTGTACAACCACAAATAATTTAGTTCTGTCTAAGTGGTTCAACTGTTCATCCTTTGTTGCACATAAGACATTGTCTGGTGCTTACACCCAATACCGCCCCCAACCCAAGCTCGACCCTGACGCCCCTGACCCCTCCACCGCCGACGGCGCCGGCAACCACCACGACGCCAACGCCCCCCGTCCCCCCGCCCCACCTCCCCCTCCACAACCCCTCCCCTCCCCACCCGCGACACCCCCGACCCCAGCCCCTTCGCCACGCTGCGGGATCCATGGCCACTCGCGCAACAGCCGGCTACGGGCCGCGCCACCACGGCCGCCACCGGCCGCTGCAGCACCGCGGGAGCCGACGCTTGAGAGCCTTCACAACCCCACTCCTCGTCAAAGCCGACGTCGAAGTTGGGACCCACCACCGCAACCACCACCGGCGTCGTGGCTTCCCCCTGAGATCTGGTGCTAATGCGCCTGTGTGGAGCTCCCCGTCCTAGCCTCTAGTGATGCTGGGCCCCAACGCCGCGGCCTCCATCTCCGGCAGCGGCGGCATAGAGCCTTCCCCGAGATCCGGCACTAGAGTGCCCCCGTAGATCTCCTCCCCATCTCCACCACCACCGACGCTGGGCCCCACCTCCGCCCCTACGCCGGACACTGCCGCCGTCAAGGACTTGCCCGGCAGTCGCCTCCTCTTCAGCACTGGCGTCGGCTCCCAGTCGACCGTAGAAGCCAGTTCTGGCGCTACTCCACCAAGGCGGGGTGCTGACGCCGCCGCGGCCTCCAACCGCGGGACTAGGGCGCCCATCAACGCTGAGAACGCTGCCTCCAGCGCTGCCACCGGTCGGGAGCCCCCAGCTCGACCCCCCTCTCACCGGACATGGCTCCATTCTTCCCGGGGCTCTCCGCAGGAGGGCGCACGAAGCGCCCCGGTGGGCGGACGCCGACGCAGAGGAGTCCGATGACGACCGCCCGCAACGTACCTGCACGCCGCTCGATGGCCGACGGCATCCCCGCCTCGCGCCTAGCCTCGTCCAACAATGGTTGGGGGCCAGGACGGTGCAGACGCTGGTTAGCAAGGACGTGGCCGAAGGCCAAAGAGATGCAGCCGGTGCGCGCGCCCAGCTGGTGCATGGGCTACCTGCTCGGCCTTTGGATGACCACGTCCCCGTTCGCCAACGCCTTGGACGTCGTGGACGGGTCTCTACCCCCGATGCTGATGGGTGGCGTGAGATTCTCCAATGGCAGCAGACCCGACTTGCGGCCACTTCGACCGAGAAGCAACTTCCGCAGGCCCAGATGATCCTGGCAGAGCTACACGGCAGATGTTTCAACTGCCTTTCCTACTCACACCGAGTAGCAACCTGCCGGTTGCACGACATTGTCTACGCTATCACGGCTACCGTCACCTCACTAGGGACTACAAGTGGACCAGGCGTGCCACGACGATGGAGTCGGAGGCAGGGGTGGCGGCTCGCGGCCCTCCCTGCATGCGCCACATGGTGACGGAGCCGCGCAGGTGGCTGTGGGGGCACCAACGACTTTCGCCGTCGATGTCCGCGGCGCCGGAGCAAGCTGCCGAGGGAGATCAAGACTGCCGCGACTTGCAACATCACTACTTCCCAAGAGTCCAGTCCACTCGCGGTGGTCCTGTGCGAGGGCGCTAGGCCTCCCGTTTGGGTTGACCCGATAAGCTCGCTGCTTCGCTTGAGCTCGCTGCCTCGCTTGTCGTCAGTCGATCAGCGAGGGCTCCAGTGCTTGGGCACCCATCTACTCTGACTGTCGCCTCTCTGGAGGTTCAGGCATTGATGGCGGACACCCGTCCGCCACCACGGATGGTTCAGCTCAGCTTCGCGGATGTTGAGGTGTCGGGGGGTGGAGGGTGATGAGCGGCCACCTACCTCTTTGCCGACTTCTCCTTCGGCCTTCGCCAAGGAGTTTGCTAGGTGCGTCACCGCCCCGCTGAAGACTCCCATCCTCAAGGTGCCACCCTGACATCAAACCCGTCGCTCTCCGTCGTCGGTCATCATCCGCCGTAGCATGCGTCTGGCGGCAAAGTGTGCCTCTCGGCCCCCTAATGCCACCCTTCAAGCGCAGAAGGTGCTTGTGCCCAAGTGGGAACCCACCGCCTCACAGCCGTCAGATAACCAAGTAGTGATAGACTTCCAGCGGTCTTTCCAGGGCCCGTTCAACTCCGCAAAAGGGGATGCACTTTGTGCGCTTATGAAGTTCGACGTGGCAGGGTTCGAGTGTATGTTCGAGGAGGCTTGCTAGTCTCATTGGCATCTGCCCAATTAGTTGCTTAACTTTCATGTAATATAATTTAAGTAAGGTTTATTTGGGTCGTGTTGGCTTTCATCCTTCTACGGTAATCTATGGATTACTTAGGGATATTGTAACCAATCAAACTCTGCTTCTGCTTAATGAAATACGTGTCACTAGGACACGATCACTAAAAAAACAAGGTGTTTTAAGTGAAACTGAATTTACTTTCCAATTTGATGATGCAATAGTATCTCCTGAAATAGTTTGTTCAGTTGGGGGGAAAATCATATATCTTAATTGTTCGCATAGCTTCCAGATCAACCCATATAAGTGCGTGCTCATCTTATGTAGGAATTCTAAGTGTGGTGCAAGGGCATCACAAGCTCAAGGAATCCCCCATCGGAACTGCATTTCAGCACTTGCTCAGTGAAGAGGCTATCCAGCACACCTTAAGTTCCCTGAACCATGCCTGTCCAATAAAAATGTACAGACATTTCAGTTCCCTTATTTCATAGAACTGATGTTCATTTTTATGTTCAAAATATGTTAACTACAAGTGAATGACATTGTAGCTGAAATATAGTTTTGTAGTTGTTTCATTATGACAGATGTCCTACACTCCTACCTTAATCAGGCTGTTCAAGCAGTGAACATCAAGTTGTCAGTCAGGTACGACTTCTTTGTTTACCTAGTCCCTGAGGTCCACTTTGGTTATTCTCTGGATTAATGCAAATGATCCTCTGGCCTGAATATTAAATGCCAAATGGCTGTATGAGCAAATCCAAATTGATCTCACATGAAAAACAGTCTGAAAGCTTAGTTTATCGTTGATTGACAGATGAGCACCTTCAGGCAGGTCCCGATACTGAAAACACGGGCACTGCAGAAAGCAAAGCAAAAGAAACATTCTTGCTTGATCTGTTCAAATTGGTCATTGTTGCTTTTGGTCCCCAACTGTCGTGAAAGTTCGTTTTTGGTCCCTCAACTCTAAAACCAGACAAACAAGTCCCTCAAGTTTTGAAACCGCGTACATTTAGTCCCTCGGCTGTTTAATCTGGTGGTTTTGCTACAGTAACAACATGTTGCTGCAGTAATATAACATAAAACACCATCTGATTGAACTAAATGAATACTACACCCATTGGTGTCAACAAATGGAGTAAAAGTCACCAAATGAGTAAACTTGATCATTGTTTCCACAATAACTAAATAAAAGTCACCAAATGCTGTTTTGCAGAGTAAAGCCACCATGCCATAAACATAGTGTGCAACTAAGTGCTTATAAGAGTGCACATTGTGCAACTATCACCCAAAATAATGACAGTACAGATTAAACAAGTAAACATTATGGGAAAATAGATGAAACAGAGGCCATAACATACCTGGTTTTCAAGTTTAATGTCAACATCAAGCACATGCCATTGCAATATATCACAGAAAGATAGATTTAGTTAATCACTTAGATACGAGACAGGAAGGAAAAAACAGCTGTGCTCCTGCTGTGGTGAGGACGCTGATAAAGTATCTGAACAACTCCCTATTAATACTTCAAATAAAACTGGATGAATCTGTCAATCCATTGTCTACATGAGAAAAATATGGCAAGATGGGGCTCACAGAAATATGGGCCTACTAGTTCTCTTATTAAGAAGGCGTTAGGCAACTACCAAACACAGGAAAGAAGAATAGCTTGTGTTCTACAATGAAAACACAGCTATAGATCTCCAGCAGTTAGAACTTAGAACAAACAGCCCACTCCATCACATATTGGCAGGTTGGCATGCTACCTTGATATGGAACAGATAGTACATCGGTTTATTATTTAAACAAACAACAAATGTAAATTTAGTTGACATGTACATTAAAATAAGCGTCCCTAATCACAATTCGACAACAAACAACAAATGCAAATTTAGTTCTCATGACAACATATCGCATATTAGTATTACCTTCAGTACACGGAAATGTAGATAGTAATCAGACCACAGAGCTAAGGCTGCATCCCACGAGTGGCGCACTTGGCACAATTTAAAGAGGCAGGGAGCAACAACATATGTGGACAACAAATGCAGGCCATAGACAACAGACATACAACTCTGCAGCCAGAGCAAAACTACTACAGCATGCCAGATACAACCACCGACCAAATCGGAAGCAGCATTGCAGCCTGAGTGGTAAGACTACAACATGCTGGATACAGCGACTGATGAAACAGGAAGCAAGCCAATTTATACGCTCCATAGCACCTCAATAAAATCTGGAATAAGATAGAGCGGGGGAAAAATGAAGGCATTCCTTTATAAACAAAGTGTGCTGTATCACTGAAGTTCATCATATGTTAGCTACTATAAAAACTAGCATATGACACCTAATCATATGTGGCTACAGCATGGAAGAATAAGTAATTTCGTTGAAATTATTTGGTTGATCTTGTCAGAGCACACCTCGCCTAACTTTTCAGTTTTCCATACAATAAAGTTTGGCCAAAACCATCATATAAACATTCCACAAATTATATTCAGACTGAAGGAGTTAATCGAACTGAAATCACTAATCCTATATAAAAGGAACTGCACTTTGAATATTGAAATCTCGAACCATATTACCAGCTGTATATAGTTCACTGTGGCAGCCTAGCGAGGTGTAGTACTTTTATGGATAGCATCATTCTTCTGTGTATGCAGGCCATCACTATTGGATCATTGTCATCCCTGCTTATTGCAGGCACATTTTGTTTATAAGGTGAAAAAAAGAAACTATGGTGGCTGAAATAAATGGAATGTCTTGATGATTTTAACTTTGATCTTCAGAAACTGAAACAAGATGCATCCTTTTCATCTACTTGCTCAGTCACTCACGCAAACCTGTAAAATTTAACATTACTAATTATAAGGAAAAAAATATTAGTGCGTGCACTATCTTTGCCATTCTAATTGATACCTGCAAGCAAATGTAATCTGCATATGCATATGTATGTATATTCAACTTAATGAAACTGCATTGACAGGGGCACGGCCCATAGAAAGTACTGAACATTTTAAAATGACAACATGAGGTTAAAAGAGCTACTAAGAAAATGCAATAACAAAATATGTATATCAGCACAATGTTCTTTAGAAGACCAGAAGAGTACCGTTTACAGGGCAGGCCCACCAATATTCAATGATAAGTACAGTCAAACTAAATATTCTGTATAGCAATCAGCCCCAAAACACATATTCCTGCTCCATTTCCTTCCCCACCCAAAGGCCCAATATGGCCCAGTGGCCCAAAATTCTCCCCGCGAACGGTACTCTTTTCCCCACCCCAAATTCCTAAACCCTATGGGTGGCCGGCGGCGGCAGCCAGGTGGCGCAGCGGACTCCGGTTGTGGGATGGGGCTGGCAGCCAGAGTCAGCCAGGACTGGGAGTGCGCCATAGCACCAGTCGCCCCCCAGTGCCACAGCTCGCAGCAGCATCCAGCCCCCACGAGGCCGGGCGTCCGAGCCAAGCTACCACCGACCGAGCGGCGAGCGGCCAGCAGTAGAACGTCCAATGGGCGACGGGGGAACTTCTCATTGGAAAGGAATTCTTCTTACAAACTACTCCCTCCATGTCCCTAAAGAAAGTCGTTTTGGACATCGACACGGCCTTCAAAAAACAACTGACCACTACCTTTTGTAGTCAATGTATACTTCTATAAAACTACATTTCGACATGAATCTACTTACATCACTTTCATATTTTCAAACTCAACCCAAAAGAAATTATTTGTAGTCAAAGTTTAAAACATTTGACTTAAGACAACTTCAAAACGACTTTCTTTAGGAACATGGACGGAGTATTTTTTTTTTTCAATCTCTATTTCTTTTGTTCTAGCGACAACTCACATCCACAGATTGCATACAACATACTGGCATCCATGAATCCACCCATGATAATTGCTGATCACACAGCGCCGCTGGCCCAGATGTGACAATTCCCAAAAAAAAAGAGGTGATTGACTTATTGATCCAGGTACTAGTCGGATCACATACGTAGCACTGGTTTTCATTTGAGTTGATCTACTACTTTATAGATTTCTGCTAATTTTTCATAGCTAATCTAGAATCTCTCCTCAGTTTTTTTATTTATCCTGTTTTAGATTTGACCATAGCTCAATTTTTTGCCTCACTATTCATGTATCCACTAAGATTTTGAATCACCGGTGACCATTTGAGGTGTATAATGTCTGATGTCTCATAAGAGGTTAGATAATTTGGCAAATTTATGCATTGGGAAGAAATTATTAGATGGAATTTATATTGATAAAGTCAATAGCAACTTTGCTTATGGTTATAATATTACTATAATCTTTATGATAAGGGGCCTCAAGCTTTATTCTCGTCCTAGGCTGCCAAAATCTCAGGACCGGGACTGGTGTATAATTAGAACTATGCAATGTTATATATGCCAAATATAGGATTTAGGAGTTTAGGTTGTCAAAAAAATGACACCATTTCATATTTTGAATGCCCAAGCTAAAAATCCTGGGCCTGCCACTGAATGTTTACAGCAGCAATCAACATGTGCCTATTGTCAAAGGCAAGCTACATCATCAAATTAAATTTTGAAGATAGAAGTTCGTTGATTATACTGACACTCTTTTCATATTGTGAAAGTAGGGTTACAAGCAGGCGTTGAATCAAATTGTAGAAACTTGTTTGGGAAAAGAAAGCAATTAAGGTACATAGGAGAAAGCTCAGCACCGTTCAGCTGCAGAGCAATCAGAAAACACTAACGCACCTAGGAACAAAAGGATTAGCCCATTTCTTGCATTTGGTCAGCACATTCGATTGCATTCGCAGTTAATTTTAATCTGCCATATCATTATCAACATGATAATGTGGTGGATTTCATCCGACATAATATAAAATAATTGACAATAATTATTGTGGCCAACTGAAAATGTTGTTAGACACTGTGCCCACAAAACTCAGGCAAACATGCCTATCCTTGGCTAGTATATTATTTTCTGCTTCTAGAGTTGTGGTTAGCTACTGTCATAGGCGTAATTACTAAACAACTGTTGCACATTTGTGGTGGACAAAAGGTAATTGTCCATTGTCCCTTCTAACAATTAGGGAGATCTACCAGAACAGGTTTTGAGTTAAGTAGCCAACTAAATACTATTCGACAAAAAACTTCACCACTTGGCTACCTTCTTTTTTCCTTCAATTAGTACATGAAATTTTGTGAACATTGACAGGGTTTGTTGTTACCTTATATAGTAGTGAATGCCCAGCGACCTGATTGGATCTTGGTTCAGTGTGGACTGGTGGCTTGGTGAGTTCCTTACTGCCTTGCCATCGTCTCTGTTTTTTAGACGAAAGGCTTTGGTCCTGCTTGTATTGAAAGCAAACACGGATTACTGGGGTTGCCAGTTTACAAGACATAGCTAACAAAGCGAGAAGCGCCTCCCCAAACCAAAAGCAGCAACCTCTACCTCAAACCTACTCCCAGACACAGGTATTTGAAACCAGCAAAATTAAGGGAAAAAAACAGCACCCACAACTATGGAGAGGCCTCTCTCGATGTTCAATATGCAGGTTTGCTATTTCCTAAAAGTTATACAAATCAAAGACACCTATGGATGCAAGCAGATGTTAAACCATGAATAACAGCACATCAGATGGATGCCACGCAGACCTGGCAGCGATTGCACTTGCATCCTGCCTCGGGAAGTCCTGTATGCGATGTGCGCCCCGGGCCCGAGGTTGCAGGATCCAGGGTGGAGCCGACTGTGAAGGTGCGGTCCCAGATCCGAGCGTCGGCGCGTGCCTGGCGTTCTGGGGAAACCGACGCTGGCACACGCACCACGTCGGCTGCCTGACGGCTATCCGCCGGCAAAGGGAAGAAGGAGATGAGGAATCCGCCACCTACGAAGGACGACGAGGACAGATCTCGGCCGGAGGCGACCGGATCTAGTCAGCCGCAACCGATCCCAGCAGCAGGCAACCGGATCTGGTCAGCCACAACTGATTCCAGCAGCAGGCGACCGTTCCCGGCTGGCGACTAGCCGACTACCAAGGTTCATGGATCCCGGTGGTGGGGAACAAACAAAAAAAAAAGATGAGAAAAGGGGAAGAGGGAAGGGAGGCGTGGTAGAAATCCACATGAGCACAAATATATGGGAAAGCGTGACATAACAGTCGACCCAACTGCAATGACACAACTCTGCACAACTAGTTTCAAAACGACTTCCTTTAGGAACATGGAGTTTTTTTTCAATCTCTATTTCTTCTGTTATAGTGACAACTCGCATCCACAGATTGCATACAACATACTGGCATCCATGAATCCACCCATGGTAATTGCTATCACACAGCGCCGCTGGCCCATATGTGACAATTCCCAAAAAAAAAGGTGATTGACTTATTGATCCAGGTACTAGTCGGATCACATACGTAGCACTGGTTTTCATTTGAGCTGATCTACTACTTTATAGATTTCTGCTAATTTTTCATGGCTAATCTGGAATCTCTCAGTTTTTTTATTTATCCTGTTTTAGATTTGACCATAGCTCAATTTTTTGCCTCACTATTCATGTATCCACTAAGATTTTGAATCACCGGTGACCATTTGAGGTGTATAATGTCTGATGTCTCATAAGAGGTTAGATAATTTGGCAAATTTATGCATTGGGAAGAAATTATTAGATGGAATTTATATTGATAAAGTCAATAGCAACTTTGCTTATGGTTATAATATTACTATAATATTTATACTAAGAAGCCTCAAGCTTTATTCTCGTCCTAGGCTGCCAAAATCTCAGGACCACGCTGGTGTATAATTAGAACTATGTAGTGTTATACGTGCCAAATATTAGGATTTAGGAGTTTAGGTTGTCCATAAAAATTTGACACCATTTCATATTTGGAATGCCCAAGCTAAAATTCCTGGGCCTGCCACTGAATGTTTACAGCAGCAATCAGCATGTGCCTATTGTCAAAGGCAAGCTACATCATCAAATTAAATTTTGAAGATAGAAGTTCCTTGATTATACTGAACTCTTTTCATCTTGTGAAAGTAGGGTTACAAGCAGGCGTTGAATCAAATTGTAGAAACTTGTTTGAGAAGAGAAAGCAATTAAGGTGCATAGGAGAAAGCTCAGCACCGTTCAGCTGCAGAGCAATCAAAAAACACTAACGCACCTAGGAACAAAAGGATTAGCCCATTTCTTGCATTTGGTCAGCACATTCGATTGCATTCGCAGTTAATTTTAATCTGCCATATCATTGTCAACATGATAATGTGGTGGATTTCATCCGACATAATATAAAATAATTGACAATAATTATTGTGGCCAACTGAAAATGTTGTTAGACACTGTGCCCACAAAACTTTTTTTTTGCGACTTTGTGCCCACAAAACTCAGGCAAGCATGCCTATCCTTGGCTAGTACATTATTTTCTGCTTCTAGAGTTGTGGTTAGCTACTGTCATAGGTGCAATTACTAAACAACCGTTGCACATTTGTGGTGGACAAAAGGTAATTGTTCATTGGCCCTTCTAACAATTAGGGAGATCTACCAGAACAGGTTTTGAGTTAAGTAGCCAACTAAATACTATTCAACAAAAAACTTCACCACTTGGCTACCTTCTTGTTTCCTTCAATTCGTACATGAAATTTTGTGAACATTGACAGGGTTTGTTGTTACCTTATATAAGCATAATGCGGATTACTGGGGTTGCCAGTTTACAAGACATAGCTAACAAAACGAGAAGCACCTCCCCAAACCAAAAGCAGCAACCTCTACCTCAAACCTACTCCCAGACACAGGTATTTGAAACCAGCAAAATTAAGGGGAAAAAAACAGCACCCACAACTATGGAGAGGCCTCTCTCGATGTTCAATATGCAGGTTTGCTATTTCCTAAAAGTTATACAAATCAAAGGCACCTATGGATGCAAGCAGATGTTAAACCATGAATAACAGCACACCAGATGGATGCCACGCAGACCTGGCAGCGATTGCACTTGCGCCCTGTCTCGGGAAGTCTTGTATGCGATGCGCGCCATGGGCCCGAGGTGGCAGGAGCCGACCGTGAAGGTGCGGTCGCGGATCCGAGCGTCGGCGCGTCCCTGGCGTTCTGGGAAACCGGCGCTGGCACCCGCACCACGTCGGCTGCCCAACGCTAGCCGCCGGCGACAGGACGAAGGAGATGAGGAATCGGCCACCTCTGAAGCGCGACGAGGACGGATCTCGGCCGGAAGGGACCGGATCTGGTCAGCCGCAACCGATTCCGACAGGAGGCGACCGTTCCCGGCCGGCGACTTGCCGACTACCAAGATCCATGGATCCCGGCGGCGGGGACAGAGAGAGAGAGGAGGAAGGGAAGGGAAGGGAAGGGAAGGGCGCCTAGCAGGAGTCAAGTGACCCTCTCATGAATTAATTGATTTGTAGACTTTGTCTTAAGTTTTAAAAAATAAATAAATCTAACTAAATTTAAAGTAAAAAATGCAATAGAATTTATGCCACCAGATAAATATCTTTAAATACATCGTAAAATATAATTATGTAATATGCTCATTTGATGTTATAAAATATATTATGCTATTTTTTTGTAAATAAATTCGATCAAACGTTAAAAGGTGTGACCGAGACAACTTTATAAATTAATTTATTCAGAGACAAATGTAGTACTAGTAGTGATAATAATGATGACAACAACGGAACATCTGATCGAAATACAATGACACAATTTTGCACAAACTATTTAAAGTGTACTACAAAAGTGAAGTCAAACTTAATCTTCAAACTGGAGGCCTCGCGCCGGGGTTGACTTGTGCTTGCACCTGCACACCCTCCTCCTCCTCCTCGATGTGGAGTACAATGACGCGGTACAGGCAGTAAGCTACGAGGACCGCGAAGAGCCAGACACCAATGGCCTGAGACAACGGAATGACACGGGCGAAGCTGTATAAAAAATTTGCTGACAAAAAGACGCCGAGCCCGACGGCCACATATCCGAGGCCGCGACGGAGCACGGCGTGCTGGTGGCGCGCGCGAAACCGGCGCCACTTGTACAGGGCCCCATAGAACAGCCCCAGATAGGCGCAAAACAGTGTGAGCCTTGGATCAAAGCTGCTGTACCACATGGCCGCGAAGCACGTGGCGGTCACCAGCAGCAACACCACCACAGCCAGCAGTACGGAGGCTGCTGATAGCTGATGCAACGCCAACACGTATGACCGAGATTGGATGGCATGGACCCCGCGGTGCGTTGCGTTGGTCAAAGAAGCATCCGCATTAGAACTCGCGGCGGAATCCGACATCATCGCGGATTAGCGGGAGAGGGAGGTGACGAGGTGGTTGGGACTGGGAGGGTATAAAAGCCTAGAAGCTGACAGCGATGCTAAAATGAAATGAAAACACCTATAGAAAGGAAATTGGCACGTTGGAGGCGCACGGGTGGAGTGGGGAGGGACGGGGCGACGTGTGAGAGGCTTTTATATCTGGCGGTTCTTGCCTTCTTGGCGAAGGGGAAGAAGGAATATCCTCTATTCTAAACGAGCCCTGGGCCCCGTTCACCGGTCACTCCATCCCCCGGCTACATCTTTCTTCTGCGCCGACATGTGGGTCCATCCCGTCCACCTCATGCCTACACCAGCAAACGGGCTTCCTACGCTCACTCTAGAGTCTCGACTCCCTCGCGCTCCCAGCTCCTCCGCCGCCTCCCAACCCACCGTTTCGCCGTCGCCTTCCAACCCGGCGCTCCGCCGTCGCCTCAAAGCTCCCTCCGTACCGATCCAAGCCGAGCAACACACACCTCGAGTCCTCGACGATGGCCCACGCGAGCGATTTAATCCAAGTCCCGACGCCGCGGGCAAGGTCGACCAGATCCACGTCCTCAGCTCGCTCGGATGGTGGCGGCTTCGGCGGTGGTTCATCTGGGCACTGACTCAGGCGAGGTATGAGGTGCGAGGCGGCGGCGGACGGCTGGCCAGCGGTGAGCCGTTGACTGGCGTGCGCAGGGGCACCGCGGACATGGCCGCACGAGGCTGCAGGGGCGCAACCGCGTAGGGTGATTCCACTTCCAGCGCGCCTGTGCGGGGCCAGGGGCTCCTGGAGGCCAGCGGCCGGGTACCGACGCGATACGCAGCTGGAGGCAGACGGCACAGAGAGGCAAGGTCGCTAGCCGCGTTAGTTCGGTGCAGCCGGGTATCAAACAATTTCCTCCCGATGCATTTCTCGCTTCGTTTTTGACAATTTGAGATATCCTATTTTGTCAAGCATGTTAGGAATGCATTTATTTAGTAAGTGGTCTGAAAAATTGGATGCTGAATCTAATTCATGAATTGTTTGGTGCAGCGGAAATGGCATCCACTTCATAGTTACGCATTGGCACTGCAGATACCCCTCATGGACAAGCTTCTGGACAGTGGTGTTGACATCAGCTTACTTGATAAAAGAACATATGTGCTTATGATTTCCGTTTTTCATAACTGACAAACCCAGATTCTATCGTAACTGACAAATCCTGAGACCCATCTGGGAAGGCATCAGCAAATGTTGCGGATACAGGATTGGTTTCATCTCTTTTCAGGCAGTCAGAGAGCACTGTCATTCGCCATTCTTAAGAAAAGGGGGCAAATCCACATGGTATAGGGTAGTAAGAGATTAACTAGAACAATCCCTTGTTAAACAATTGATACTTCTATATATTAGAATAATTTCAAGTTATGTTCAACTCTTTTGATTTTGAATATATAAATCATGCTCAATTATGTGTTATATCTATCATATATTATACAAATTTCAACTATGCTCCTTAGCGTTGCAAATTTTGAGACACCTGTAGCAACACACTGGTAAAACTTTTTGATCTCATCTTATAGTGTTGAAAATTTTGAGACTCACGTACAAACACAATTGAAAATTTTAAGGCCCCTGTAGCAACACACGGGCGTCTGCTAGTCAAGCTCAAAATTCTAGACCGGCCGCTAGTCCCCACGGCGCAATTAAGGCCCTGTTTAGTTGCAAAAAATTTTACAAATTTTTTCAACATTCCCCGTCACATCGAATCTTTGGATGCATGCATAAAGCATTAAATATAGATAAAAAATAAAACTAGTTACACAATTTAGACGAAATGGACGAGACGAATCTTTTAAGCCTAATCAGACCATGATCAGACACTAATTGCCAAATAACAACGAAATTTACTATAATGTCATTTTGCCAAATTTTTGGCAACTAAACCGGCCCTAAGCTGCTGGGCTCCCGCTGTAGTCTGCAAACATACCGAATACCGTAACCAAATAGCTGGAGAATTTGCAGATTGTAGCTGCTGGGCAACTGTGGTGTAGCATCAGTCAAATACTACACCATATATATGTACTGCTTAAAAAAAGATAGCACTCCAGCTATCAGCATTAACTGAAGCACAAATTAACCTTGCAAGATACAAATAACGGCCCTGTTCGGCAGGCTGTTTTTTTTCTTATAAGCCGGCTGTGGCTGATTTTCTGTGAGAGAAAAACACTGTTCCACGGCTGATAAGCCGTGCTGATAAGCTCAGCCGAACAGGGAGAACATGCATCTGGCTTTATTTCATAAAGAAAAACATGCATCTGGCTTCTTTCTGCCTCCAAAAAAAAAAAAAGAAAAGGGGGAAAAGACCATCTGACTTACACTATTACCAAGCGTCATGCGAACGCGAATGGTCAAACTCAAACTGGAGCTGGCTCCACGTGGGCTTGATCTCGCATCACCACCCGCAAACCCTCCTCTTCTTCCTCGTCGAGGTGGAGCACAATGACGCGGTACAAGCAGTAGGCTGCAGGCACCGCTAGCAGGAGCCAGGCAGCAACAGCCACAGGCAACGGAATGCCAGGGGCGAAGCTGTAGAAGAAGAGCGCCGAGAGGAACGCCGCGAGCCCGACGGCCGCGTACCCGAGGCCGCGGCGGAGCACGGCGTGCCGGTGGTGGCGCTGCGTGCGGAGCCGGCGCCACAGGTAGAGCGCCGTGTACAGGAGCAGCGAGGAGACGTAGAACAGCGTCACCCTCGGGTCGAACTGGCAGTGGAGCATGGCTGCGATGAACATGACGTTGACGAACAGGGCAGCCGCCGCCGCCAGCAGAATGGCCGGGTTTGCCATGTACGTCGATCGCCCCCTAGTGTAGGTCTCGGTGTCGGCAGCACCAGCGCGCATGCGGACGCTAATTAGACCCTGCTTCGTGGACTACCGGTGCAACTCGAGGAGAGATGAACTTATAGGAGAGGGAGGGAGGCGAGGAGGGGTAGACAGGTATGGCAGGGTGTCTGCAGGTTCGAAGGGACCAAACGCGTTAATGCTGTGTTGAAGAAAAGGAGCCCCGTTGCACGTTGCTTGGCTTAAGCTGCCACCACGACAGTCCAAAAGCTGGGTCGCCTAGGCTATCGCGCAACGTCAAATCTGCTTCAAGATTCGCGCGCCGGTCAACTGTCTTCCCCACCCCTCCCTTTCCCTCCTCCCGCATCCATCCGTTCCCATGTGTCAGACTCAGACCATTCCGTCTCTCTACTGTCTTTCCAAGTCCTTGAAGAATATATTTTGGACAGCAGGAATGTACTGATAGAGCAGATACAAGCCTGGTCCAAGTTGCTACAAAAATTGAATTATGCAAAAGCAGCTACTTTTTCTAAATAAGCTTTTGATTTTACCTGCTTAGCGTTTGGCTCAGAAGCTAAACCCAAACGCAACCAAAGAACCTTTATATTTACCATTTGAAATGAGAAAGATAATACTGGTTTCACCTATGAACATTATCGCCTATCGTGTTATCCTATTTTTGCGTGATTTTGCAAATTACAATGGAACTGGGATCTTGAACTAATTCTCACGACGCTCCTTGTTGATTTCGTGAATGGACCGAGCACCATCGCAACTAGTAGTAGTTTATTTTCAATCATAGTAACTGTATAACACATATATTATTATATTTGGGTGCATTTTTCGTACTCCAGGGAGTAGTTACTCCCACCTTCAATAAACAACATTGCGTATGTGTGCATACTTATTTATCAATTTGAGTATATTTATATACTGATTTTATGATACTCCAAATCATACTATTGAAAATTTTTCAAAAAACCCCATATTTTTTTAATATGTTATTATACTACTATGACAGTAGTATACAAAATAAGTATAACCATATACTCAATGTATACTTGTATACTTGACATACATATTATCATAGATGGTCTAGTATGATCATATATTTCATCAACATACACTTTGTCGGCCCATATACACCATAAATATAAAGATATACACGTAGGAGTAATTACTCCCTAGGAGTAGGAAATAATTTCCCATTATATTTATCACTTCTCCTATATTTGAGGTGTCTGAATTTTAAGATGATTTCATGTAACACTCTTGTACCTCTAACTAGTACAAGTAAATTATTACTTTGGTAATTTGTTGTTTGTCTTTGTGTCATAACATATTAAATTTTGTCCTGGTCTTCCTATAGAAAATAATTGTAAACTGTTAATTGTCTTTGTGCCAACACAAATCAGATTTTGTCGGGTTTGTGGTTCTGTGTAACGGGTTTTTTTATTCTCGGTTCCGAAAATTACAGATTGCGTTTACTGAAATTGCAATAAACGAAATCTACAATTTTAATATAAAATATATGCAATAACCCTCATCTGAAAGGAAACTAAAATTCTGGCGCCTGAATTTTAGAAAATCCCTATATTTATTTACGTCCACGGGAAACACTTTTCAGCTGTCTGTCGCTGTGAGTCGAGACCACTAACCCCTCCTTCCACCCAAAACCATACCCAACTACGGACGCGCGCCTGCGCCTCACATAGCAACGACCACGTTGGCACCGGGCAGCCACGAGGACGGTGCTAGTGGTGGGTATCGTCGTCTCCGCCATCGTCTCGTCACGAATTCGTAGCTGGCCTGGCCAGAGCGACAGGGCACGCTGCCCGTCATTAGTCAAACTCGACCTTTGGCCGATCAACAAGCACGCATATCGAATTCTAGACGATCGAGCTGATTTGGTGTGTCGCCGAGAATTCGATATACTCAGCTCGGGTTGTGTTTTTTTTAGAGAAGAGTTGGGGTGTCGCCGAGAATTATAGGCAAGCAGGGACCCCAACTGAGAGAATATACTAAAAAAGCCAAGTTCCAAAGGGTTACAATTAAAATAAAAAAGAAGTAAAGCAGGGCGGAAAGCTCAGGTTGCAGAAACTAGCAGGAAAGCTCAGGTTGTAGAATTAAAGCTGGATGGACAGGTTGTGTTTGACTTTGAGCCCAACCCCTTATAAACCATGCCCGGCTGCCGCCCGGGGCCAGCCCAGCAATTCCTCACCGTGCGCGCACCACCAAATCCTTTGCTTAGCTCTCGCCAAGCAGCCAAGCTAGGCAAGTAGCAAGATCCTCGATTATTAATGGATCAAGAAGCTCAGCGTGCTCGTCCTGAATCTTGGGCAGCGCCTCCTCCACCTCCCGCTGCTGCGGGTACTCGGAGAAACCAGTGGTTCGAGCGAGTGGCTTATGCACCAGCGGATCATCCGACCATGCTGCTCTCGGCGCTCGCGATACTTCTCGTGAACTTGGCGTTCATCGTCTGCATAATCAAGTACCGGTACGAGGTCCGTTTGATCCTCATCTACTCCGCCTTCATGTTCTTCAACGCCGCCCTCTACTTCCGGCGCCGGCTCCTCCGCCACTGGCCGGCGGGACTCCACCGCCATCACCTGCGCCCATGGCTCCGCCGCCGCCAGCGCCAATGGCTCCGCTGCGGCCTCGGGTACGCGGCAATCCTCCTGGGTGCATTCATCATGTTCTCCTTCATCTGCAATTTCTCTCCATCTAGCAATAGCATGCCGCCGTCCCTCCGTGCCGGCGTCTGCCTCGGGCTCCTCGCCGTTGGGGAGTACTTCTTCTACTGCCTCCTCGTGCTTCACCTCGATGTGGAAGAGGAAGCCATGCAAATGCACGTGCATGCCCAAGTCTAGCCTCCGCCGTCAGAACAAAATTTCATTAGTGATACGTGTCCGGTTGTCCGATTGCCCCATGGGAAGTGTCCCACCGAATTTTTTCTACAGAATTAGATGAGAGATAGTATAGTAAATGCTATAAGGTGAAGCACGAAATACACGAGTATTTGACATCCAAATACTCACCTTAACACATGTGCATTAAGGTGAATTTGACATCAAATAAGGCCTTAATGTTGCTGATTAATTTGTTATGTTTTTTCTACAGAATCTCACTTTTGTAATGATGTATACAAATACACGAGGGGTCAGATGTATACACAACGCGTTGTTGTTACTGTACTGTAATCCTATATAATACTGGTAGTATATTAAAGAGTTTTACAGAACGCTTCTGGTGGTCTCTACTCCACCCAAAGAAGCACCGGCATTGACCAACGAAGCAAAAGGGGCATCTCAGCAACTTGCCATGAGCCTTTGTGGAATTGCATGTCGTAGGCCTTTCGCTAAATAGGCTGATATCAACTCCTGGGCCTTTCTTCC
This sequence comes from Saccharum spontaneum, assembly GCA_022457205.1. Taxonomy (NCBI): domain Eukaryota; kingdom Viridiplantae; phylum Streptophyta; class Magnoliopsida; order Poales; family Poaceae; genus Saccharum; species Saccharum spontaneum. The sequence continues at coordinate 49,388,640 of CM039610.1, forward strand.
ACGAGGTAAGAAAGATCACGTGTCTTGGGCTGTCCAATTACCACCCCGATCGACATGGTGATACAGACCTGGGCTGGACCCCGGGTTGCAAGTCTGTAACAGCGCAACCCCCTAGCCCGAGCACGGGAACGATATCATCCCGATGTTGGTGAAGGCGGTCAAGTATCTGACAAGGGACCTGAAACTCAAAAGTAGGGTCAGGCCTTGTTTAGATGAGAGAATTGGGGAGAAAAACACTGTATCAGAATTCCTGTAGCATTTCGTTTGTATTTGGTAAAAATTATCCAAATTTTGACTAACTAGGCTTAAAATGTTCGTCTCGCAAAGTACAACAAAACTGTGCAATTAGTTTTTGATTTCATCAACATTTAGTATTCCATGCATTTGCCGACATTTTGATGTGACGGGGAATCTTCTTTTTGCATAGTGGAATTTGGGGAGGGAATTGGGAAACTGAACAAGGCCTCAGGCAATTCGGTGCTCACCTGATGATGGGGAGATACAGCTTTCTTCAGTTGGAAACATGGAAAACTGGGTGTATGTTCAAAAAAATCTGTTAACTGCAAGTGAATGACGTTGTAGCTGAAATATAGTTTTGCAGTTGTTTCAGGCTCAGCCATATGCATTGGTCGATGCAGAGGCTGGGGTATTTTTTAGGGTATTTTTTATATATTCCCTTTTCTAAAAAAAAAAGTTGTTTCAGGCTGACCTTAATCAGGCTGTCCAAGCAGTGAACATGAATGTTGTCAGTCAGATACAACTTCTTTGTTACCCGGTCCCTGAGGTGCACTTTGGTTATTCTCTGTGGATTAATGCAAATGATCCTCCGAGCCTGAAAATTAAATGACAAATGGCAATACAAGAAAATCCAATTTCATGTCACATGAAAAACAATCTGAAACCTATAAATCACATCACATAACACAGAACTGTGAAAAGAAAGACGTTTCTTACCTGCATTGTTTCCACTGCATGTATAAGAGCTCATCAAAGGAAACTCAATGCTTCCCCGGCAGCGGCAACGAGTTCGCAGCCGCCCGGCGGCGGCGCCTCCTCTTCGGCCTCCTGCACACACTGCGAGACTAGAGGCGCACACCCACGCCTGCTTACCAAGGCTGACGTGAACAGCATCGGCCTCTACCAGCAGTGCAGATCTGGACCATACCGGCACGGTGGGTGAACGCCAGCCTCGATGAGGAGGAGCCCAATCACACGACAACCCGACGAGATGAACAAGACCAGAAGAGCTTATTCCGCCCGTGGCGTGGCGGAGCTAATTTTTGGTGTCGAGTGTCGACGACGACCTCGTCAACCTCAACCCGGCGGCGGAGGCAGAGGAGTTCGCTCAGCGCAGAGGCCGAGCCAGGACTGAGCAGAGGAGGCCGACTTTTGACATCGACTGCCTCGATTGATCCGCACGGCGACAGACAGGCCGATGTTGGTGGTTCGAAGGAGGACGATCCCGGATCCCCCGATTCCCGACGGCGAGCAATTGAGGTGCAGCCGCAGATCTGGAACGGCACCAGCACCACACGGAATCGCTGTGGCGGCGATGGTGTACCCGGTAGCGCTCATGGGGAAAGCGGGCGTGGACGCGTGGTGGTGGGTTTTCTTTTTTTTTTTCTTTTTTTTCTTTTGCGATGGCGACGCGGCGGACGGGAAATTAAGCTCGTTCGCATTGTCCGTTAACAAATTGCCAGCAAAAGTGGATATCACCAATTGTCTCTATGACACTAAAATTAATTGTCCGTTAACAAATTGCCAGCAAAAGTTCAATATACATATAGTACAATGCAAGCTCACAGCTATATGCACCAGCCGCAATTTAAAGTATTGAGAGGGTGTTTAGTTCCTTCGAGAAATTTTTCACCCGTCACATTAGATATTTAACACATGTATGGAGTATTAAATATAGACGAAAAAATAAATAATTACACAGGTTGTGATAAATTTATAAGACGAATTTTTTAAGCATAATTAATCCATAATTTAACAATGTTATGTTACAGTAACATGTGCTAATGACAGATTAATTAGGCTTAATAAATTCGTCTCGCGGTTTCTAGGCGAGCCATGTATTTAGTTTTTTTATTAGTATCAGAACGTCTCATCCGATATCCCATAAAATATCCGACGTGACATCTTAAAAATTTTCACGCGAAGAACTAAACATCCCCTGAGTTCTGAAACCATCGAAGAATCATAATTTAACTATTGAGTAAAATCAAAAGTCAACTATCAGCTACTCCACTCCGTACATGGTAGCTGTGTTTCCAGTGCTACGATTTCCTAGAGCACAGTAACCAAGACTCTGCATTGCCCATCGTATCGTCAGGCCAATCACCGGGAGAGGCAGGGCAGGTGCCCAGGGTCACCGGGCCCTGGGTCCGCCCCTGCCCATGACGGTGTCGGTGAATCTCCCAGCACGGTCTGTGTCGGCATGGTTGAGGCGGAAGCCCCGCAACCGCAACAGCTAACAAGGCCGGAGCCAGCGCCCTGCACGCCGCGCATGAGAAAGGCGAGCGAGGACGCAGCACATTTGCTAACTTATTAATAACGGCAAGTTAACAGATTTTAACGGCAATGGCAATCGAGGAACTGCAAACTTAGAATAATGGCAGTCGAGGGAACTTAAGTTTCAATTCGCTAAAGTCTCATCCGCCTGTCCAAGTTGAAAACATTTTTTTTGGATCCTACATTTTTTGGACACCTTTGATTTTGATCCTTGGACGATTTTGATAGTAGTTTTTGCTGACGTGACATCATATTAGCCACAAGGGATGTAATTCAAACTATGTTAATAGTTTATGGAGGCAAATAGATTTTATAAAAATATAGAAGTGTTTTTTTTCAAAAAAAACAATATTTTTTGAACATTTAATGCAATTAGAAATGCCAAGACCAATTTAAATATTTGGAACTACTATATAGGATATAAAATTTAATTTAGTCCATCATACAAAATTCATATAAATTTATCTAAGCTAAAACGAATAATACAAAACTATATTTGGACATTGTTTTCCTAAGATCATGTTGCCTAGCTTGGATTTTTTTAATCCTATATGGTCCCCTTTTGCTATTTATTTACTAATAGATTCCCTTGTTATTTGTTAGAACTAGGTAATACTGTGCATGTTGTGCGCGGGACATTTTAAGTAACAGAAAGAACTTTAAAAAGTAGCAATAATATGACATCATTAGGAATAACATATATATATATATATATATATATATATATATATATATATATATATATATATATATATATATACACACACACACACACACCAGCGATGATTTTTTCTGCATTAGTGTTTAAAGGTACGCTTACAAATATATACTCCCCCCTTCCCAAAAAAGTATCATTCTCACTTCCTTAGATGTTAAACATTCTCAACTTTAACTAAATATATCTAAAATAATTTATATTTATGGTATATAATTAGTATCATTACATAGATCGTTGAATATATTTTCATAATAAACTTATTTAGAGATACAAATATTGCTAAAATTTTCTACAAATTCAATCAACTTATTAGGAAAGTTTGACGAGCGTGGGTCTCATAGCAACACTTTTTGTGGGACGAAGCGAGGAAGTACACACTAGTGATTAGGTAACATTAACAGAATGACAAATAAACATCTATATCTATATCTAATATTATAGAGCGAAAATTTCTTCTGCCATCTACACCTCCATTCCCGTTTCATGTTTAATTTTTCCTTTCAGGTAGATAACATTAACGGAGTGACAAATAAACATCTATATCAAATATTAAAGAGTAAAAATTTCTTCTTCCATCTGTACCTCCATTCTCGTTTCATGTTTCATTTTTCTATTCAGTGTTTGGAACCGTTCTTTTTTTTCCTAAGTAGCATATCAAATGTTGAGAAGGGAGAATAATAAATACATTTTTTCCTAGTCTTAGAGGAGCAAATCGAAAGTAGAGAATAAATAATAATAATAAATAGAAAAGTGAAAGTAGGGAATTGAACCCATGAACTCATCAATTTTGGGTAAAAAGATTTCACAACTAAGCTATTGATGTCTTTTTTTTATGCAAAGTGATCATATTTGAGTGATAAATCAAGCAATATTTTGCCTATACATGTGCCATGACATCTCAATCGATAATTGTAGCATAGAGAATTGGGAGAGTTAGTCACCTCATGTAAGGCGAGTGGAAGAGAGGCACACATGAATTAGAGCCTTAGAGGAGTGTTTGTGTGGTCTCCACTTGTAAGTAAAAAGTAATTAAAGTGTTTTAGAAACATTTTTAGTACAAACTATATTTTTTCCAAAAAAATAGTAGTACATACCTATAACATTAAAGTATTCAGCGTTTATATGTCCTTCGCTCTTCCTCTCTCTACCCATACAATTTAGAGGAACATATCAAACACAAGGGTAGTAAGTCCAATTCTCTGACAAATTAGACCGCATAGAAGTTGTACGTCCTGTCATAATACACAGGTATATTTGCTAGTTTAAATAAATACTCCTCCTATGTGGCTTCTTGCTAGTTAAGAACAACATATCTGACCAATAATATTTTTATGGTAGTCAAACGGCGGGAGGCCCCACGTGGACTTGGTCTTGCATCACCCGCACCCGCACCCGCACCCGCACGCCCTCCTCTTCGTCATCGACGTCGAGGTGGAGCACAGTGACGCGGTACAAGCAGTAAGCTGCGGGCACCGCTAGCAGGAGCCAGGCAGCAATGACCACCGGCGGCGGAATGCCAGGGGCGGCGAAGCTGTAGAAGAAGAGCGCCGAGAGGAAGGCGGCGAGACCGACGGCCGCGTAACCGAGACCGCGACGGAGCACAGCGTGTCGGTGGCGCTGCACGCGGAGCCGGCGCCACAGGTAGAGCGCCGTGTACAGGAGCAGCGAGGAGACGTAGAACAGCGTCGCCCTTGGGTCGAACTGGCAGTGGAGCATGGCCGCGATGAACATGGCGTTCACCGACAGGCCAACCGCCGCCGCAAGCAGAATGGCCGGGTTTGCCATGTAATAAGTCGATCGCCCGCACGTGTAGCTAGGTCTTGGCGTCCGCGGCGCTGTCGCGGATGCCAACTCTGAGTGTGGTGGAAGATGAAGGAGCAGCAGGAGGCTGAGGGTGCCCCACTGGAGATGAAAAGCAAAGGGTATACAGATCGAGACTGAATAGAATGGCAAAAAATTTAGGAATAAATGGTCATTAATTCATCATCATTCACTGTTGTGCCTGCCTGTGTTTATAGGCCACACCCGGGGCACGGCAAAATTACAAACTGCCCGCAGTTGGCCGAACATCACTTTACTTGGGTACGGGGGCATTACGGACATTCCACGCTGTCATCCCAACTACTCCCCGAACGTCGTCGGAGCTCTGCTTGTGGGGACCACAACTCCCTATATTCCTGCAGACGGCGGCGGAGCCGCCGTCGCGAGGGTTCCTTCCGGCCGTTGAGGTCTTGTGGCCGGCGCATAGTCCTATGGAAACAGAGGGTCAAAGCAACCTTCGTCGGGGGTGCTCATGGAGCGGTGTAGGGTAAACTCACAAAGGTGTCCTGAGACCCGCATCCACCCAAGATGATGTCGGGGTTCAGGACTCAGTCAAGGGTCCTTGCTAGCGACGAGGCGCGCCTACGCCTGGTGGCAATGCGGGGCCAAAGCCAGGTGAGGGTCCAGCGCCAAGCCCAGGCGAGGATGGGGTGTCGCGTGAAGGGTGTTCCCCCAACAGAGGATGTTGTGCAAACTGTCTGCACTGAATTTTCTATTGTGGAATGACCACTTGAGCAGAGATATATAGAAGGGTGCGGCTGCCCCTACTTGTGTGCTTTACTTGAAATTTGATACCCCTCAATTCTTCAGTCTTGCTCTTCACCTCCACTTCTTGTGCGTACCTTTGTCGTTCTTCTCCCCCTTTGTCAATAATTACCATAGAGGGTATGCATGAGATATGCTTGTCATGGTTGAATCACACTTTGATGGAGATGATCACTTAAAGTTGAGGATCACTTGATTGTTTTTATGAGCTTCTTTCTCATTGGCTTGAACTTGTTGATTTGCATAAGCATCTAATTCGGTTTGAACCTTCTTCAAGCTTCTTCACACGCCCTCAAGCGATTATCTTGTCGAAGTTGAATTAAACACTTGTATAGCTTATCAACTAGATCAAACACTTGGGTTCACATTCTCATGAACAAGTTATGTTGTACCACTTGAAATAAGCAATCATACAAGCAAAATTGGTAGAATATGAACTTAAAAACATTTGATTTCCAATGAATGTCCTTATGTTTCATATGTCTATATGCACTAACCACATCTAGTAATGTATGCTCAATGCACAATCAATTTTACCTTTGCTTTTGGCTAGAGGAGGGCTTAGTCATATATGGGATGCTCTCTTCACATGTTGGAGAAGTCAAGGATGTTCAACTCATTTCTTAGCTTGCAAAATCTTGCTTCATGCAATGGATTTATGAATAATTGATCATCGGTGCCCACACTTTCAATTTTGATATCCCCTTTAGCTTGGTGATCTCTTATGAAGTGATGGCGAATATCAATGTGCTTAGTTCTTGAGTGTTGAACCGGGTTGGTGGCAATCTTGATGGCACTCTCATATATGGCTGGCCCAATAGCTCTATAAGCTTGCTACGCGAATCAGATGAAGCCACCGCAGAGACGTGCAAGATGTACGCGGCCGGGGCCAGGTCGCACCCCGTGAGCTGCAGGCAGTTGTGGCGCCGTCCTGGTGACCGCCCTGCGAGATGCCTAGAGTCGCGCCGCTGGGCTGTCACCGCTCTGGTGGCCGTGTGGACGGGGGCCATCGTTGCTCTGGTGGTCGTCCACATTGGGGAGTCACGGTCGTGGGAGCCACAGATGGAAGCCGCTCTGGTGGCCACGCAAATGGGAGTTGGGGAGTCGCGGCCTCGTAGACGGGAGCTAGGAAGTCATGGGACTGTGGGTTCGGGAGAAGAGAAAGAGGCGATGGGATGGGGCTAGAGACCTCAAGTTAGGGTTTTGATTTTGTTTATATATATAAGTACTGTTCCAAAGCTAGCCACATAATAACTTATTTTGTAGCCATTTTGAGTTACGATAGGCGCGAGCAGGCAACATGCACGAAAGAAAAAAAATCAGCCAGAAACTATATATATATATATATATATATATATATATATATATATATATATATATATATATAACAAAGCTGGGTACACCCCAAATTGTGTCATGTACCCCGCTGAGATAGTTCATCCTTTGTGTACCACACAATTTGTACCCAGGAATACAACAACATTAAAATCAAAGGCTCACAATCCTCCCTCAGAGGCCTTAACTCAATCTAAGGGTTGTGGTTCTTTTTATCATCCCTGAACCTAGCTTCAATGTTGCTCCCACCCTGTCACAGAACCTCCTAATTACGATGGCCCACAAGTACACGTCATTGCCATAATGACCTCTGACAGTCGTACTTATGTTCACCATAACTTAAAAGACCTGCTTTCCTCCGAACAAGATCCAATCACAGGAGTATTGCAATATTACAACAGTTTATTCAAAATATTCAACAGAGTAAAGTAGCGGAAGTCTTACAATAACATAGGTTTACAAACCAGTTTTCAAACTTCAAACCTTAAGTAACATTATTACAAACCATTAGTAGAGAAGTATCGGTAGTAACTTTATTACAACACCCAAACGAGATGCCTTGCCCAAAGGCCACACAGTCTACTCGTCGTCGCTTCCTTCAACCACGACGGTCATGCAACAAGGCTCGAAGCAGACTTGTTCATGAACCGCACCTGCAACAAGGGGTTCAACAAACCCTGAGTACGAGAGTACTCAACAAGACTTACCCGACTAAGACAAAGACTCCAAGGGCATGCTAGCTTTAGGGAATCAAGGTACGGGTAAATCAGAATCAAGATTTTCTTTTGCAGAAAAGCTTACTAAAGTGAGTCCTTATCCTCAACATTTTACTTTTATCATTGATGGTTCATTAACCAACTCTAAGTGATCCTAATCTAGATCAAAGTAATTATCATCAAAACCTTTCTCATTCTTTCTTTCAATTCCCGTTCTTAACTACGATGTTGGTGCAAGGCCAAGACTCCTTTCTCGTAGAGCAACGACGATTCGAACCGCTTCATTTACCCAGCTGGGGATTCCTAACCACACGACATATGTAGAACCGAATCTAGCATATATCAACTCTTACCCGAATAACCCAAAACCAGAACGTGTCCATCGCCACCCGAGAGCACAGTACTCCTCGAACCCGGCCCAATTCTAGCCCCGAGGGTACACGTTACTCTCGCCATCTCTCCACTCCCAGTGCGAGGTTAGACGTTCTCATAATGGACTAACCAAAGTAAGGCTTACCCGACATGGGCACATGGCTAGTACTAATAAAAACTCCATGACGTGAGGGCCAACAACGTACGGTCCTTAACTGATAAGGTGGAAATAATACATTGGGACTCCTCTCCCAATGCACGTTAGCAGTGGCCAAACCACCCGCTCGATCTTTCAAGTTCAATCTCATCTTTCAATATTCATTAAGTATGCCGTCATGGCTATGTAAACATTTTATTTAAAAGCTTAACTTCTAAGCATAGCAAAGCATACTACGCATTTTCAGTAAAACAGGTATCAAGGTTGATATTGCAATAATCAAGGATGACAATGCAGCAATTAGGTTATCACTCAACTCCTAATTACTTAATGCAGTAAACCATAATATAATAATAAAACATTTGTAAAATTCAAGGTAGGGTTTAAATGCACCGGGGCTTGCCTTGCTCGGACACGACGACTGACTCAGACTCGTAGACTCCAACGTCTGGTCCGGAACCCACTGACGATCGCTCTTCTCCGGAAGCTTGCTCGACGACTTCGGCTTCCTCAAAAGCGGTGACTACACGAATACATAACATGCTTTAACATGATGCTCAATGATAAACATGATGCTTGATGATAACATGCCACGGTTACGATTCGAGTACAACTTCCCTTCACGGTACAGTCGTAAACAGAAAACCTACTAACTAGTAGCGTCGAGTTCCCGCGATACCAGCTTTTAACCTAACAAGTTACTAACGAGCTCAATCATGAAATTAAAGTGCCAGAGATCACAAAAGGGTAGTGACCTAAGGACATCACTCAATCAAAAGGCACACAACACTTAAAGTTCTCAAATTAACATTTGTTTTCTATTTAAATAATTAGGGCATAAATAGAAGTTGATCAAACTTTATCTAAACAAGCTCAAACTTTTTCTATGGGTTAAGAATGATTTATAACAGTGCCACAATAAATTTCATAATTTTTGGATAAATAAATTAATTATTAAAATTCCTGGAAGTTGCATTTAATCTTTAATGGAACCAATTAATTCTACTGCACAAAGTATTCAAATTCATGATTTAACATTTTTCCTAGATAGTTTATACATTGAGAAGCTTACACAAAAATTTTCATGAATTTTGGAACTCTACACAATTTTTAAACAAATAAACAAATAACTGCACTATTCATTTATTTGAAAAAGAAAAACAAAAACAAAAACAAAACCGAACTCGGGCTGCTTCTCCTCTTCTCTCCGATCTGGCCCAGCCCAACCGGCCCGCGTACGCGCGCGCCCGCGCCTGCTCACGCGCTCGGCCCAGCCCAGCACCGGCCTGTCTCCGCGCGCGCGCTCTCTCTCCCGCACGCTCGCTGTAAAACTGGAGGGACACTTTTGAGACTTAGAAAAATTCTAAGTGCTGAGACAGCCCCTGTAACTGACTTGTGGGCCAATTTTGAGCATGTTCTGGTCAGTTTCATGAGATGGTCATATTGAGACTTTTGTTCCCCATAAAATTCCCTACAACTTTGCTTAAGGGTGCTCCTCCATGCAAGGTCTCTAAGCTAGACTTTTTAATTGGTCAAACTAAGACACCCAAGGGCTAAATGCTGGTCAACCATACCTTGGAGGGCATTTTGGTGATTTTGGTCAACATGAACCTTACTCCATGAGTGACCCTAAGTATAATGAAGGTATTGTAAGATATAATTAGCTACTCTACCCCTTAGTTACACCAAATTCCTAGTGTCACATGATGTGAACCAAACAAAATTCTAAAACATCCACATTGGTTGCAAACAATATAAAATAACATGAGATGATGCATGTTCATGCTTATGCAAATGCAGTGCAATTATGGAGCTAAACACCTGAGGTGTTACAATCTGCAACATTTGAATTCGTGCGTATCTTGCACATCTTGATCTCATCTCGTCTAATAAACTCTCGAATAAGATAAAATTTCTGCAGTACATGTTTGTTCTTCTGGTGATTCCTTGGCTCCTTAGCCTGCGCTATCGTCCTATTATTATCACAATGTAGATTCAATGGGCTAGACGCATCAGGAAACACACCTAGCTCAATGAGGAACCTCCTCATCCAAACACCTTCCTTTGCAGCTCCAGAGGCTGCAATGTACTCGGCTTCTGCTGTAGAATCGGTCACTGTCTCCTGCTTGGAACTTTTTCAACTTACAACACCACCATTTATTGTGAACACAAAACCTGATTGAGATTGTGAATCATCTGTGTCAGTTTCGAAGCTAGCATCGGTGTAAACATTTACAACGAGCTCCTCCTCACCTCCATAGACTAGGAACACATCTTTAGTCCTTCTCAAGTACTTAGGGATGTTTTTGACAAGTGTCCAGTGACTCTCACCTGGATCAGCTTGGTACCTGCTCGCAACACTTAGAGCATATGAGACATCTGGGCGAGTACATATCATGGCATACATGATAGAACTAATAGCCGAGGCATATGAAACCTTACTCATGCGCTCCCGCTCTTCAGCTGTCGAAGGACACTGTTTCTCGTTGAAGCGCATACCATGTGACATAGGCAAGAACCCTTTCTTGGACTACTCCATGTTGAACCGTTTCAACACCTTGTCAATGTACGTATCTTGGCTTAAACCTATAAGCCTCTTTGATCTATCTCTATAGATTTTTATGCCTAAAATGTATATTGCTTCTCCTAAATCCTTCATAGAAAAAGTATTATTCAGTGAAGTCTTTACAGATTGCAACATAGAAATGTCATTTCCAATCAATAGTATGTCATCCACATACAAGATTAGAAATACTACAGCGCTCCCACTTTTCTTCTTATAAACACAAGGTTCTTCATCATTCTGACGGAAGCCACACCCTTTGACTGTCTCATCAAAACGAATATTCCAACTCCGAGATGCTTGCTTTAATCCATAAATAGATTTCTTAAGCTTGCATATTTTTCCAGCATTATTAGGATCAACAAAACCTTCAGGCTGTATCATATACACGTCTTCTTCCAAATTTCTATTTAGAAAGGTTGTTTTAACATCCATCGGCCAAATCTCATAATCGAAATAAGCAGCTATTGCTAGAATGATCCGGATAGATTTAAGCACCGCTACCAGCGAGAAAGTCTCGTCGTAGTCAATTCCAGAACAGTCAAATTCCTTGAACTTACATTTTAATTGCTTGTACAGTTGCAGGTAGCCCTGAGCTGGTGTAGCAATGTAGTACGATTGGCTGAACTGAACACGCGACGACCCTTTCCGGCATGGCACTTCGCCATGAACTCAACCCAGTGAACAGAGCCGCGACAGGCCACGACGATCAACTGATCAGCCATGGGCAGCAACGCCACTGCTATGTACAGCGAAGCTCGAAGCAGGCGTCACCACGACCGCGTGGTACTGGTGCGCGGCATCGGTAAGGTCCAACCGCGCGAAGCGGCCGCGCCTCGAACGTGTGGTCCCGAATTCCCGACGCGACAGGTCAACCTTGTCCGTGGCAGCTCGGCGCGGCATTCCGTCGAATTGTTCGTGGGCAGGCAAGACACGCCACACCCAAGCTGTATCTGCTTGGAGAAAATTGTATTTTTAGCGGCCCAAACAACGTGCTTCGCAAAAATATCATCCCAAACGCTGCTTTTGTAAAAATAGCAGTTAAAACATTTGCCTCTTGTTTTCTCTACCATTTTCTCTTTTTTCCTCCTTTCTCTTTATTTCTCGTAAAATGTGCCACCTGAAAGGATGAATTTGCCCCTATGCTAATTCACATGGACTCTCAGCGCTGGGCGCTGGTCGCCGCTGGCATGGGTGCTGGCTGGCTGGCTGCGCCTGCATCTGCATGTGCCTGGCTGCCTCGCCTACATGTGCCTGTCCATCACGCAGTAGGGTCGGCCTCGGTGTGTTGTGCAGCAAGGCCGGAGTCGAGGCAATGGCATCGCGTTCCCATCAGCGATGGGGTGCCGCGGCGGAGGCACGTCGCGTGGCGGCGGCACATCGTCGTCCAGCGAGGGCATGCCGAACGAAGCGGCGGCGGGGACAGGGAAAGACTAAGCGACGCGGCATCAGCTGCCTCTTCTTTACGTAAGTTTGCCTAGGGGCAAATTAGTACCTTAGCTGGTTGATTTAGGTGAAATAAAATAAGAAAATAGGAAAAATGGAAAAATGGTAAAGAAAACAATAGGCAAATGTTTTGGCTGCTATTTTTTCGAAAGCAACGTTTGGGATGCTAATTTTGCGAAGCATGTTATTTAGGCTGGTAAAAGTGCAATTTTCTCATCTGCTTGCTCGTCTGCTCTGCTCCGATGTGCTGATTTCGGCGTCACTGCCGTGGACGCTCCGCCCTGCGCTCTTCGTCCCTACCTTGCCTTGCCTCTGTCAGCGGTCCTTCCCGTGGAGTTCAAGCTGGGAGTGGTGGAGAACTGTATATGGCCATCCCACGTGGAGTGCGGCCTTTATGGAGCAAGATGGCCCGTGGCAGGGGAGCTGCGGAGGGTGGTCGGCAACCAGCAGCAGGCGGCTGGATCCAGACGGAGAGATATGGTGGCACTCCCATCGCTGGCTCGCCATGCTCTGCGGTTCCAAGCGCGGCAGCCGGCGCTTGAGCGGAGGCCGTTCGCTGTGGGACGGCCAGAGACGAATCGCAAAGGGGATCGAATCCTCTGGAAACGCTAGCTACACGGTGTGACAAGGAACATCCGATCAAAATCCGACGGAAGAGGAAAAACGGGCGACGTGGCCCAACGAGTGGCCAGAGCTTGGCCCTACTTTCGTCTTATAGAGATAGAGATTAGTTGCTTCATGTGATAAGAGAACACCAGGGTATACAAATAGCACAAGCCAGTCTAAAAATGTAAGATGGATTCTTGTAACTAAGAAGAGATTGTTAAACGAAATCTGAGAACAAAGTTAGAACTGGAGGCTACCATATGTAACAAAAAAAGTAATTAAACTTCCCAGGACCATGTTGCAGATGTCCGGTGCATCATAGAAGGTAAATAGAGAATATACACAACTGGGATATGCTAGATAGATATACAGTGGGCCCTATCATGGGCACTACATTTTCTTGTAGGAAGCAGAGGCCTGGAACTAACTGGATCAGGTCATTCGCACAGTACCAAAGCCAAGGTGTGTGGTAGGTACCTACAAAACACATATAGGGAAAAAGGAAGAAAAGAAGTCAAGTCAATTATTATTTGATTTGAGGTGCATAGCAAGAGTCTCGATGATTAGTGCACATAACATAGGCAATCTAATCCGAAAAGATAATATAATATATGTTAAGAGTGCACATAATTTGATGAAGACACTCTTATATCAATGTATACATGCATTTGTTAACCCAATCTTATTTCTAAATAAACTGAAAAACAAAATAAGACTTTGAATGGTACTGCAGACCACCCAGTAAGAGATATTTACCTTAGTGTGGTTTATTTTAGTGGCCATAACTTGGACACTTGGTATCTTAGATATCTTTCTGTCAGATTATTTTAAGAGCCGTTATTCACCTCATATCATTCATGGTTACAAGGGGATATATCACTTCTATTTCAGATTAATGTAATGCAGACTATTTTTCTATCATCTACTCCTGTTCAATGTTTTCAAGTCGTCCGATTAATCGCGATTAATCGTCCTGGTCGGTCTCAGGTGACCGATCAGGGGTACTGTCGACCTGTGATTAATCGTCCTGGTCGGTCCCAGGTCGACCAGGTCCGACCAGACGATTTGCAAACATTGCTCCTGTTTTTTGTAGGTGATCAGTGAATGTAAAAATTAAAAAAAAAACTAATGAACAAAAATAAAACCAGCTGTAAGACCTGGCAAATAGATTGCAGATTTTCAGTTGAGTTGGCATGTATAAACAAATAACAGGTACATAGAGACATATAGATGGGAACACTTGCTTATTCGTATGGGTGTAACAATATAAATGAGATTGTGCATTGTCTCAATAATAAAGAAACGAACATGAACCTGGTACTGTGTATTTGAAGGGAGCTCTGACACATTTTTTGTTAGCAGGCAGTAGGCAATGTAGGTAGCTGCAATAAGCACAAACATAGCCTCACCACAGAAATGTTGTTCATCGCATGGCAACAATAGTAGGGGAGGGGGGGGGGGGTAGGGACTCACTTGAGCTACACAAACAGCAATGATTTGGGTGATGGAAGGGATAAATCAGCAATAATGATCCTGTGATACTCTCTGTACTCTTATCCAGCCTGTGCATGTTCAAGTCATATCCTCGGCTGAGAAACTCTAGCGCTTAGATGATATGACAAATAAGGAAAGTACAGGGAGAGGCTTTTGAAAGAGCGAAATGTACTGATGCCTATGTCTCTATGTGAATAAATGTTGTTCATCGCATGGCAACAATAGTAGGGTAGGAAGGGTAGGGACTCACTTGCGCTACACAAACAGCAATGATTTGGGTGATGGAAAGGGAAAAAAAATCAGCAATGCTCTTATCCAGCCTGTGCATCTTGAAGTCGTATCCTCACCAGAGAAACTCTAGTGCTTAGATGAGATTTTCTTGGCTTAGAAACTAAAGATCTTATATGATGACAAATAAGGAAAGTACAGGGAGAGGCTTTTGAAAGAGCGAAATCTACTGATGCCAATGTCTCTATGTGAATACAAATAAATAGATTTGCTGTCGAACTTTGAAAGACATGAAAGCTTGTTTGTTTACACACAATTTTGGCAAAAAAAAAAGATGGCAAAACGAAAAGCAGGATATGGAGGACTATTCGTTGCCACATGAATTCCATGAGCCAAAAGGTAATGTATTATTTTCTGAGTCCAGCAATGTTTGGTAAGGGAAAGAAAATTTCCATGTCATATGCGGTATTATTTAGAGATCAAACATTTATAGGAATTAGGCAGTACTAATAACATGGAGCAGCACAAAAGAAACATGAACTGTATTGGCATACCTTGAACCTTCAAAGAAATCCTTGGAAGGTAAGCCATGTACAGATAGCTTTGTGGATAGGGACAGTGTTTAGGGTTTATCCAAGAAATATTTCCCTGCTGGAACACAATAGGGTCAATAGCACACGGCATCAGTAAATCAAGAAGACAGCACATGGCACACAGTAAGCAAGAAATGCAAATGCGTTAACAATCTTACGCCGATCGTTAGATTGGCATGAGACCATGTATGCATAGAGAGTAAATAAATCAAACAATCAGGCTCCAACTGACCAAAATGTGTAACCTTTTAGGCAGTACAAATGGATATTAATATTTAATTGGTACCCAAAAATAGGTTAGATAGATTTGATTTGATTAGACAGCAGGACTGCCAACTAATTTTTTGTAAACAAAAAAAGAAGAAACATAGGGGGGCGTTTGGTTCCCGGCCAAACTTTGGCACGCCTTACATGTGGCTGCCACAGGTAAAGTGGCCATCATTTGGTTCCCAACTAAACTGAGGAAGCCACACAATGCCATTTGCCGCAGATAGTGTTTGTCGCTAACTATATTAGCGTAGTGTTTGGCAAATCATACAGGTTTGCAACAAAGGATATTTGTAAGACAACAGAAAAAAGATAAAAAAGCATATGGACTCCACAAAAGGGATTTTCATCTGACGCTGTTGCATGCAGCTGGGTAGATAATCTGTAGAAGATTTCATGTGAATTTTCTCGGCGATGCTTTGGTGCTAGTTTGTCGAAGAGGATGTTAGCAAACTTTTTTTTTGGTCTGGCAGAATGGAAATCATAAAACTGAAATCAGAAACCTCAATTTGTATGTCCTTGTGTCAGCACATTGATAGAATCGAAGCTGCACACCTTTTTCTAAATCACACAACTCTATTATGCAGTATGTGCCTAACAAATAACGCAATAATCAGGCTGGTAAATTTCAGAAATCTAGCAAGTACATCCAAGGGTAACACTAACAAATGACATTTTTTTATGTGAAATGTATTGGGCTAGTGCAAGGAAAGAACGGGCAACAAAATTTACCTGCAATAATGAGCAAAGGCTGAGCAAATTAGTATGGCGATGCTTTGGTGCTAGTGTGTCGAAGAGGATGTTAGCAAACTTTTTTTTGGTCTGGCAGAACGGAGATCATAAAACCGAAATCAGAAACCTCAATTTGTATCTCCTTGTGTCAGCACACTGATAGAATTGAAGCTGCACACCTTTATCTAAATCACACGCCTCTATTATGCAGTATGTGCCTAACAAATGACGCAATAATCAGGCTGGTAAATTTCAGAAATCTAGCAAGTACATCCAAGGGTAACACTAACAAATGACATTTTTTTTTGTATGTGAAATGTGTTGGGCTAGTGCAAGGAAAGAACGGGCAACAAAATTTACCTGCAATATCGAGCGAAGGCTGAGCAAATTAGTATTCGGCTGTTTCCTGCACGCTCTGAATATTGAGGAATAAATAAGGAGGCAAGAGAAGGGTAAAAATCACCGTTGCGCACCTTGCTGTTGCGGACCATGCCGACATCGCCCCCGCAGGTCGCCAGATGCACGCTACACCATGACTGTGCTGCCGCCTACGATGTCGTCATAAAGGTATATGGCGTCCTTGGTGAGGGCCTCGCTGAGCCCACCCTGCAGCATCGGAGGTCCTGCTTGAGACGGCTAGGTCGAATCGAATGAAATCCATCTAGAAAGGCAAAATAGAGAAGGCAAAATAGATCTTGGGGAGCAGAAGGTCTGGGCAAGACGGAGGATGCGCGGCGGCACCCGACGTGGCGGTGTGGCTCTGTCCCGTCCGTGAGGCAGCAGGCGCGGCGGCGTGCCGGCCTCCCCGCTCGGTGCGGCATCCGGCGTGCGAGCACGCGTGGCTCACTCGCCGGCACGACGACAGGGGTGGACGGAAGCAGCGTCCCTGCAGCGGCCGCGGCGGCGTAGGAGGTGAACGGGCGACCGGAGAAGAGCGCGTAGGACACACAGGGGCAGCCGCGAGCAGAGCTAGGAGAGCGTACGGCGCAGTACAGGCGGCGGCGGAGTGAGCGGAGGCGGCGCTGGGAAATTGGGGATTAGGGATCGGGAGGTGGGACGGGAGAGGGTTACTGGGTTAGCCGTGTTGGGGATGGGATAAGGCCGGGCGACGGTTTTGGGTTCGTAGATGTTTCTGGACGCGAGGACAGCTGGTGCGTTTGGATGGGCAGATGATGGAACGGACGGACGGGATGGCAGCGGAACAGCGAGGAACAGTGGAACAGTGTTCTGGTCTCGAAATAAAACTAAAGATTTACAAATCTGGTCTCGAAAACTAAAGATTTGTATGATAAGTATTTATAGATAATATAGATTCCAATCTCATTTTACCATTTCCAGTTTCTTTCATGGCAAAAATTGGCTCCTGCATTTTTTTATATTTTAATTCTTTTTTATAATAGTTTAATAATAACCGCGTCTATTTTCTTTCGCAGATATAATCTTTTTGGCTGCGCGTTGGCGTGACAAAGTAACGCTATCATGCCACATGCGTTGGTGCAGCAAAATCTGTCATGTTGAGTGGCGTTTTCTACGTGGAAAACCTTATCACATCACCCAGTGTTGTTTATTGCGCCACCAGGAATCATGTGAGAAGACTTTAACTTTAGAAAAATCATAACTCTTCGATAGACGTTGGATGAATATGACTTTTATATGAAAATTGTAGATCTCCATGAGTTTTTATTCCTGCTGGCTCCATCAGGCGACACACGAGCTCCCTCCGGCGGCGCGAACGCGCGAGCATCCTCTGGCGACGGGAGTGCAGATCCGACGAAGTTCCGGTGACCTGGAGGAGATCCGCTGGTAGGATGGCAGTACGAGGATGGATCCAGCGTGCGTCGGTGGATCCAGTGAGGAGGACATCAGCCACGACCACATCCGGCGAGGAAGAGGCCAGCCGCACCCATATCCAATGGGGAGGAGGTCGGCCACACCCAAATCTAGCGAGGAGGAGGCCGGTTGCGTCCAGATCCAGCGGCGAGAAGGTCCTTCGGCATGTGTGCCCCGGCGCCTAGGCAGTGGGTGGTCGCGGCAGGGCCCCGCGTGTCCTGCAAGTTCCCTTCTCCAACAGCCAGCGTCCTTTGTCCTGCGGGCCACAGCCAACAAATGCGGTGGCGGTGGCGACGGCGCTGACGTAGAGCATATGCGAGCGCTTTGCCTGCCTCAGTTAACCCAAAACGACTGCCTAGGAAATGTTTTCTGTAGCAATGCTTCACATTGCCATTGTGTTTCTTTGCTCTACCCATAGCCTGAACTTTTTACTGAATGGCTGAACGCTGTATCCCTTTGCTAGGCAAGGAAGGCAGACAACAATTTGGGAGTGGATGTTCTGATCATGGTTCAACAGAAAGGCGAAGCGAAGAGAAAGAGAATTCAAATATTAGCATGAATCCGCAGAACGAAAGTGTGTTCTTCTCTACAGTGCAACAAATGCAAAGATGTTCCCTCCTTCAGTGTGTGTCAAGGCCCAAATATTCACTGCTTGATGTTGGATCTCACGGCAGGATCATGGTATGATTTCTTCCTATTTTGTTTTTCATGTTGCATCTTCCAGATAAGGTAGGGCACCTTGACATGGACATTCTGGAATAATAACAACTACAAGATACCCCGCGCATTGTTGTGTGTTAGAAATAAAATTGTTGTATATATGAGGTACATCATCGACATGTTCTTATATCCATCCTTATCAAAATTGGACGCATAAAGAGGCTAGAAGTTAGTGGATGACATTGGGCTATTAGTAGGACATGATATGGATAGTTAGTGGAAGATAATTTGGATAGTTTGCATGTTGAGATAGAACTTATATTGAGGATTAGCTTTTATAAGAGATGTAGATGATTTGGTTCGTAATAACGTTGCCTGTCATTTGCAGCTACAAAACGGTCCAAGCCTGATCCATCCTTGAAGAAATATTGTGGACAGCAGGAATGTACTGATAGAGCAGATACAAGCCTGGTCCAAGTTGCTACAAAAATTGAATTATGCAAAAGCAGCTGCTTTTTAAAAATAAGCTTTTGATTTTACCTGCTTAGCGTTTGGCTCAGAAGCTAAACCCAAACGCAACCAAAGAACCTTTATATTTACCATTTGAAATGAGAAAGATAATACTGGTTTCACCTATGAACATTATCGCCTATCGTGTTATCCTATTTTTGCGTGATTTTGTAAATTACAATGGAACGCGGTAGATGGGATCTTGAACTAATTCTCACGACGCTTCTTGTTGATTTCGTGAATGGACCGAGCACCATCGCAACTAGTAGTAGTTTATTTTCAATCATAGTGACTGTATAACACATATATTATTATATTTGGGTGCATTTTTCGTACTCCAGGGAGTAGTTACTCCCACCTTCAATAAACAACATTGTGTATATGTGTATACTTATTTATCAATTTGAGTATATTTATATACTGATTTTATGATACTCCAAATCATACTATTGATTTTTTTTCAAAAGAACCTATATTTTTTAATATGTTATTATACTACTATGACAGTAATATACAAAATAAGTATAACCATATACTCAATATATACTTGCATACTTGACATACATGCTACCATAGATGGTCTAGTATGATTATATACTTCGTCAACATACACTTCGTCGGCCCATATACACCCTAAATCTAAAGATATACACGTAGGAGTAACTATTCCTTAGAAGTAGGAAATAATTTCTCATTATATTTATCACTTCTCCTATATTTGAGGTGCCTGAATTTTAAGATAATTTCAGGTAACACTTTTGTACCTGTAACTAGTACAAGTAAATTATTACTTTAGTAATTTGTTATTTGTCTTTGTGTCATAACATATTAAATTTTGTCCTTGTCTTTCTATAGAAAATAATTGTAAACTGTTAATTGTCTTTGTGCCAACACAAATCAGATTTTGTCGGGTTTGTGGTTCTGTGTAACGGGTTTTTTATTCTCAGTTCCAAAAATTACAGATTGTGTTTACTGAAATTGCAATAAACGAAATCTATAATTTTAATATAAAATATATGAAATAACCCTCGTCTGAAAGAAAACTAAAATTCTGACACCTGAATTTTAGTAAATCCCTATATTTATTTACGTCCACGGGGAACACTTTTCAGCTGTCTGTCGCTGTGAGTCGAGACCACTAACCCCTCCTTCCACCCAAAACCACACCCAACTACGGACGCGCGCCTGCGCCTCACATAGCAACAGCCACGTTGGCACCGGCAGCCACGAGGACGGCGCTAGTGGTGGGTATCGTCGTCTCCGCCATCGTCTCGTCACGAATTCGTAGCTGGCCTGGCCAGAGCGACAGGGCACGCTGCCCGTCATTAGTCAAACTCGACCTTTGGCCGATCAACAAACACGCATATCGAATTCTAGACGATCGAGCTGATTTGGTGTGTCGCCGAGAATTCGATATACTCAGCTCGGGTTGTGTTTTTTTAGAGAAGAGTTGGGGTGTCGCCGAGAATTCTAGGCAAGCAGGAACCCCTACTGAGAGAATATATTAAAAAAACCAAGTTCCAAAGGGTTAGAGCATCTTCAACAGTTTTGCAAATTTTGTTTCCCAAATCTTATTGTTTTTGCAAATTTTGTTTCCCAAATCTTGTTGTTTGCCAACTCCTAAAATAATATGAAGAGAAAAAAAAATCTCATCTCCGACAGTTTGGCAAATTTTATTTCTAAAAACCCAAAAAACACTAATGAAACGAAAAGACCCGTTAAGCGAACGAAGAGCCCCGCTAAGCATGAGGAAACTACGATGAGCGGCCGGTGCCCCGCGCGCATATATGCGCACAATCGACCGAGATTTGCCAACTTGTCAAAGATGTCAAACCCAGATATCAAACTATTAGAGAAATATTTTTCTCATTTTACCAAAAATTTTAGGATGTCAAACCTAATATGTCAAACTCTCGGAGATACTCTTACAATTAACATAAAAAAGAAGTAAAGCAGGGCGGAAAGCTCAGGTTGCAGAAACTAGGCCTTGTTTAGATGTCAAATTTCAACCTCAAATTCCACTATGCAAAAAGAAGATTCCCATCACATCAAAATGTCGGCACATGCATGGAGTACTAAATATAGATGAAATTTAAAACTAATTGTACAGTTTTGTTGTACTTTGCGAGACGAATATTTTGAGCCTAATTAGTCAAAGTTTAGATAATTTTTACCAAATACAAACGAATTGGTACAGTGCGAACTGTACCAATTCGGGCGGCCGGATTCAGCATCCCTAGTAGGAAAGCTCAGGTTGTAGCAGGAAAGCTCAGGTTGTAGAATTAAACAGTCTGTTCGCTTGGCTGAAAATAAGCGACTGAAAGTACTGTTGGCTGATTTGTTGTAAAAGAAAAACACTGCTGGCTGGCTGAAAATAAGCGGCTGAAAACTCAAGCGAACACGCCGAAAGCTGGAAAGGACAGGTTGTGTTTGACTTTGAGCCCAACCCCTTATAAACCCTGCCCGGCTGCCTGGGGCCAGGCGGCCAGCCCAGCAATTCCTCACCGTGCGCGCCACCAAATCCTTTGCTAGGCAAGTAGCAAGATCGTCGATTATTAATGGATCAAGAAGCTCAGCGTGGTCGTCCTGAATCTTGGGCAGCGCCTCCTCCACCTCCCGCTGCTGCGGGTACTCGGAGAAACCAGTGGTTCGAGCGAGTGGCTTATGCACCAGCGGATCATCCGACCATGCTGCTCTCGGCGCTCGCGATACTACTCGTGAACTTGGCGTTCATCGTCTGCATAATCAAGTACCGGTATGAGGTCCGTTTCATCTGTTAGAGTTGATCTCCTCCAGCCCGGCCCAACGGCCGAGCTAGGCCTTGATCCAACGCCCTGATCGGGGGCGTCCAGCCTTTAAGGTTGGTGGGGCCCCGTCGCACTGCGCAGTATAAAGAGGAGGTGGGGTCTGGAGCACAAGTCATGAGGTTTATCGTGGCTACAGTACCCCACCAACAGAACCCTAAGCCGATCTAAGGAGCGCAGCCAGCGGCGGGAAGCGCCGCCATTCCACTACGTCCCACTACTTCACCGCGGCCGGACTCCACTACGGCGACTCCATGACAGACTCCTACTCTCAGGCCGACGGCCGGTAACGCCTCCCCGTTCCCATCCTCTCTGTCTCTCTCTCTATTCCACTCTCTCCCTTTCTCCAGTGAGTGTACTATAATTCTATTGGTTCTATCTCAAATGCAAAGTATAGTTCCCACTAGATCCACTGCTAGACGATTCTATGTTTACAACAATGGTACCGGAGCTTTAGGTTTCTACTAGTCTGTGGATCTAGAGTTTTGGGAAGAAAGAAATCACAGAAAAGAAGAGAAAGGCCGGATTCGATCCGGAAAGAAATTACCAAAAAACCTAACCCTAAAGAACGCCCCACTGATGACACAGAAAGGGCAGAGAAAAATTAAAGGATCTACCCGGATCTTCCCTTACCGTCGGTGCTATAGCTGTCGTGCGGAAAGATAAGGCCGCCACCGGACGGAAAGAAGAGCCTGTGGGCGCAAAGTGCACCGACGCAGAGCCGCTCGACGGCGGCGTGCTCACCCCGCGGTGGGCGCGCTCGCCGGCGAGAGGACCTGCGGTGGCGCTACACCCTCCTCCGGCCACCATGGGTGATCGCCGCTCGGCTGATGTGCTGAGAAAGAAGGGTAAAGAAGAAGAATAAACGAATCAAATGATTCGAAAGAAATCCCAAAGAAACCCTAACCCTAACGTAGAACATAGAGAAGTGAAGGGGCTCACCAAGGCTCCTCCATCATCGCCGGCGCACGGGAAGAAGAAGCCGAGCCGCCAGGGGAGCAAGGCCTTGCCGCTGGCGCGGACTCCGCCCCGGGCTCGGACCAAAGGGCACCACCGTGGTGCCGCTCGACGGCGCCGCGCGCGGCTCCGACCGCACGCGAGCGCCGGCGAGGGGTGCCATGGTGGCGCCGCCACCTTCTCCGCTGCGCCTTTTCCCGGTACCGCCACTACGACTGCCGTCGGCGGCGGGCGCCTCGCCTGTGCGGCGCTGAGAGAAACGGTGAAGAGATAGAATAAGAGCTTAGGGTTTTGGGGACTGGCTGGCTCCGGTTTTGATCCGCCGAAATGGGCGGACGGCCGTCGGATTCAGATCAAGGAGAATCAACGGCACACGCTGTCTGGACCAGATTCGGCCCAGGCGGGTTCGCCATTTCCCGGCCCAGGCCCAGGTTACGGCCTGGGCGCGGGTGTGTGCCGCGCGCGCCTGCGGAATGGGCCTGCTGGGCCGTCGTGCTGGCCGCCGGGAGAGCAGATGGGCCACGCGCGCGAGTTATGGCTGGGCCGCGGCGTTTTTTTTTCGCTGCTGGGCCTTGTGCGTGCGCCGCAGGAAATGGGCCGCCGTGAGCGAGTGCAGCAGCTGGGCTGCACGGTGCTGAAAATGAAGAATGCGCCTACGAGCTGGGCTTCCAGGCCGAAAATGCACTAAAACAATTTTTTTTTTCTAATTTCCAGAAACAGTTTCGATGCAATTTTATCCATCGATAATTTTGTTTAGAATAGTAAAGTATTGTGAAGTGTTTCTCGAAAATAGAATTAAAAGTTTTATTTTCAATGTTTCTGCTGCAAAGTTAAAGATCATTGTCTTCTCATTAAATTCGAACCAACGGAAGGATTTAATTTGAAGAGCAGTTACAGTTATTCAATGAATGATGAAAAGTTTATCCTCCAGTTAAAGTTGAAACCGATAAAAAAATGGAGGAATAGTCGGTTTATAGCATAAGATAGATTATAATATCGTTATTTTCTGACCAACGTTGATGATAACAATATTATAAGTTTATTTAAGAGTTTATGTTTAAAGAAAATTATGATATTGTTATTTTCTGACCAACGTTGATGATAACAATATTATGATTCTATGAGTTTTATGTTTAAAGTTTAAATCTCTGATGAATTTTGCATCAAAGTGAACAATTTTTCAGAGAATAGATGAGAGACAAAATATGCTCCAAGAGCGAGCAGAATGTAATGTATTTTCATGTTTCCGCTGCAATGATGATGACGATCTTCATAATTAAATTCGAACCAACGGGAGAATTTAATTTTGAAGAGGGTTATAAAATAATTGAGTTTTCATATGTTAATTCCATTTCTGCCTAACGGTGATGTGGAATTAATGTAGAGGAATGTTGTTTTATTCTATTTCTGCCCAACGGTGATATAGAATAGAACATAAAGATTTAAAAGTTTAATGTGCATGTCTTTAACCAGACCAATATAGGGTTATTTTCATGCTTATTATTGTTGATTATTGATTAATGTTTTCAGACAAGAACTTCATGCCTTTATTCTTGAAGGGTGAAAAGGAAATGAGTTGGGTACTTGTGACTCAGAAGATAAAAGTGCAATTCTTGCAGAAAGAAGACCATTATGTAAGGGACTACGGTCTCTTTAAAGAATAGCTTCAAAAGAAAAGAATTCTAGGATATTAATCTAAGAAAGAGAACATTAAGAGTTTATTTTAAAAGATGCCTTTTATGTACTCCTTATGAAGAAGTTTTTAGTTATCATCATGATAAAAGATGTAATAAGTAAAATAATTTTAGTCTTAATCATCATGATTTGAAATGTAATAAGTGATATGCATGTTTAATTTGACCAACGTCGGATTAACCATGTGTGTTAAAGAGTATTTGGATTTATTTATAAATTTGATGATTGAATATGAGCCAGTATTGACATTTATGTCCCTTCAAGAAAATTATCTCGCATGGCGGAAAAAAGTTTGTGATAGTACCCGTATGACGGGAAAAGTTTGAGAAAATACCCGAATGACGGGGTAAAGTTGGCATAATACTTATGTTAATAAATCCCGCATGGCGGGAGAAATTTGACATAGTATTTATCCTGCATGGCAGGAGAAAATTGTAATGACTCATGTGCTTTGAGTGTATTCCACACAGGGAGAAAAGGTTAAGGGTAGCTCTTATGTTATCCTAATATAAGTTTAAGAAGAACAGAAAGTTACAGATGGACCTCAAGATAAGAATGACATGCAAGCGTGACTTGCGAAAGTATCAATGATAAAAGACTCTTTGAGTTCTTGAAGTGAAATGAGGGAAAAGTACTCCCAACGAATTAAGAAATAATTTCATTTGCATGATGTAATCATGTGGAAGAAGAAAGTAATCAAAGTTTCCTCATTCACAAGAGTTCTGAATAGTTTTCGAAATTGTGGTAGAAAAGTTCGTACCACATTTCGAGGGGGAGAAATGTGAGATCATTTAAGAAAGACAATTAAGAAAGATACTTCCCCATAATTCAGACAATGCGATGCATACTAAAGTGATCTATAAAAGATGAATGTGATCGTCGGGGGAGTAAGACGGTCATAATAATGATACCCCTATAGTAAAGAAATAGCTAAATTCATGGACTTTTTACAGTTCTAACAGAAAGATAGCATAGTCAACCAGTATTCATACTGGACGTGTTTAGAGTTTTAAAGGTGGTGCTAAATGCACCATATGAGTTTTAGCAGATTGAACCCAAAATAAGAAAATTAAAGATGGGACAATCTGGGGGAGCATGGTACAAAGAAACCTGACTCCGCAAGGAGGATGAATAATGTAAACAAGGATCTTGTTACACAGGACCTTATAGAATCAATTGTCTTTTGGCAATAAAGGTCAAGAAATGCTAGTAGCTAAGGCCCCAGAAATTCTCAAAGAATAAGAAAATCAGATATTTCTGATGACTATAAAGTCTATATTAGTGAAATTCAAATGGAGGGTAATCCCACCTAATTTGAAGAAGTCATGAGAGGCGTTCACTCGTCCAAGTGGCAAGAAGTAAAGGAAGATGAAATGAAATCGATAATACCAATAATTTTTGGGATCTAGAATAAATTCCTAAGGAGCCAAAACAGTGGGTCGTAATGGGTCTACAAGAAAAAATGTGACTCCAAAGGAAATATGTAAAGATGTGGAGCGCGACTTAAATCAAAAGTTTTGCGCGAAGCGAATGAATAGATTACAATGAGTGCTAGTGGCACATCATGATCTGAGTTACATCAGATGAAAGTAAAGATAACATTTCCCAATGGGATTTGTATGAAAATAATTACGTGGCACAACCCAGAGGTTTTGTCATGAAAAGAAAAGAACGTAAGGGATGCCACCTGTAGAAATCTCTTATGGACTAGAGCAAATCTCTAGACAGTGGCATTTAAAGTTGAAGAGTCAATTAGAAATTTTGGGTTAAAGAGAATGAGAGGACAATTGCGTTTGTACAAAGTTATAGAATAGGAAATTCATTTCCTAATCCTGTGTGGATGACACCCTAATTGTTGGTAGTGATGTCAATCTACTGCATGAGAAGAAGTTCTTATCCTCAAGGTTGAATAAGAAAATTCTCGGTGAAATGTATCTTGTTAAAAGAATTGAAATTCACTGAGATAGAAGAAAAGGGGTATTATGACTATCGCATAGGCATACTAAGAAAGGTTTCTAAAGAAATAAAGTACCTATGCGGGTAAACCTACGCCTGTTCTCACGGTCAGGGTAATAGTTTTGAGAACTTTAATGTTTCAAAAGCAATGTAAGATTGTTATAGATGGACGTCCTATATGCTTCAGCTGTTGGAAGCTTAATGAGTACAAAGATAAGATCTTATCCTGACACAGTTCATGTATCCGGGTTGTTTTGGCAAAAGTCCAATCCAGATATAGATCGCTGGAATGGAGTTAAGAATATCGGCCTCATGCTAAGAAAGAAAGTACAAGTACTCTCAAGTAGTTGTGGGTACAAATGTTAAATTTTGGCGAGATGTTTAGTGAAACCCACATAGTAGCTAACACTCGCAGTTGAAGTTTTATTGTGGAAAAGCTCCAAAAGAAACAGTTCTAGTATCATCAGTGATGTAAAGTTGTAATATAGCATGATATGAGGCTGAGGGACAGGCAAAATGGTTAAGGAACTTGTACCTGGAATTGATAATGGTTGTCAACAGCAATAACCATTTAAGTAGTTTTGCTCTTATGACAACGAGTCAAGTGTGCTGCCAAACACATTGACATTAAAGTTATACGTTGTTAAGGAGAAAGTCCGGAATCATACTAAAAGTATTGAATATAAAAGTGACAAGCAAGTGCTTGCGGATCCGCTTACCAAAGGCTTACCACCCAGTGTGTTCAGAGAACACACAGTCGACATGGGTCTATGGTATAGCCTATGATTTCCGGACAATAAAGGGCCCAAAAGTTGAATAATCTATTTCAGATCAGAGATGTGTATTGTAGCTGTTAAATCTATCGGCAATTGACCGTGACGATGAAGCACGCTCTATACACTGATCTGTGATGAAGTGGTAAAAGAAATAAATGTAAAATTATGTCTAAAGTTCAAAGTATAAGATGAGATCAAGGGGAAGAATGTTAGAGTTGATCTCCTCCAGCCCGGCCCAACGGCCGAGCTGGGCCTTGATCCAACGCTCTGATCGGGGGCGTCCAGCCTTTAAGGTTGGTGGGGCCCCCGTCGCACTGCGCAGTATAAAGAGGAGGTGGAGTCTGAAGCACAAGTCATGAGGTTTATCGCGGCTACAGTACCCCACCAACAGAACCCTAAGCCGATCTAAGGAAGCGCAGCCAGCGGCGGGAAGCACCGCCATTCCACTACGTCCCACTACTTCACCGCGGCCGGACTCCACTACGGCGACTCCATGACAGACTCCTACTCTCAGGCCAACGGCCGGTAACGCCTCCCCGTTCCCATCCTTTCTCTCTCTCTCTATATTCCACTCTCTCCCTTTCTCCAGTGAGTGTACTATAATTCTATTGGTTCTATCTCAAATGCAAAGTCTAGTTCCCACTAGATCCACTGCTAGACGATTATATGTTTACAACATGATCCTCATCTACTCCGCCTTCTTGTTCTTCAGCGCCGCCCTCTACTTCCGGCGCCGGCTCCTCCGCCACTGGCCGGCGGGACTCCACCGCCATCACCTGCGCCCATGGCTCCGCCGCCGCCGGCGCCAATGGCTCCGCTGCGGCCTCGGGTACGCGGCAATCCTCCTGGGTGCATTCATCATGTTCTCCTTCATCTGCAATTTCTCTCCATCTAGCAATAGCATGCCGCCGTCCCTCCGTGCCGGCGTCTGCCTCGGGCTCCTCGCCGTTGGGGAGTACTTCTTCTACTGCCTCCTCGTGCTTCACCTCGACGTGGAAGAGGAAGCCATGCAAATGCACGTGCATGCCCAAGTCTAGCCTCCGCCGTCAGAACAAAATTTCATTAGTGATACGTGTCCGGTTGTCCGATTGCCCCATGGGAAGTGTCCCACCGAATTTTTTTTCCCCGTAGCTACATGCTCCTATGTACACCGATGCTGTCACCCTCGCCGTTGATATTGTGCTTTACCACTTAGGGCTTGTTGGGATGTTATCATATCCGTATCCATCTACGTGTGTTGAGGTGGATTATTGGAGTGGGAACTTAAACTAAATTCTACCCTAACCTACCCTAACTCATGTAGATTAAGGTGAATTTGACATCCAAACAAGGCCTTAATGTTGCTGATTAATTTGTTATGTTTTTTTCTACAGAATCTCGCTTTTGTAATGATGTATACAAATACACGAGGGGTCAGATGTATACACAACGCGTTGTCGTTACTGTACTGTAATCCTATATAATACTAGTAGTATATTAAAGAGTTGTTACAGAACGCTTCTGGTCTCTACTGTACCCAAAGAAGCACTGGCATTGACCAACGAAGCAAAAGGGGCATCTCAGCAACTTGCCCTTTGTGGAATTGCATGTCGTAGGCCTTTCGCTAAATAGGCTGATATCAACTCCCGGGCCTTTCTTCCACGAGGTAAGAAAGATCACGTGTCTTGGGCTGTCCAATTACCACCCCGATCGACATGGTGATACAGACCTGGGCTGGACCCCGGGTTGCAAGTCTGTAACAGGGCAACCCCTCTAGCCCGAGCACGGGAACGATATCATCCCGATGTTGGTGAAGGCGGTCAAATATCTGACGAGGGACCTGAAACTCAAAAGTTGGGTCAGGCAATTCGGTGCTCACCTGATGATGGGGAGATACAGCTTTCTTCAGTTGGAAACATGGAAAACTGGGTGTATGTTCAAAAAAATCTGTTAACTGCAAGTGAATGACGTTGTAGCTGAAATATAGTTTTGCAGTTGTTTCAGGCTGACCTTAATCAGGCTGTCCAAGCAGTGAACATGAATGTTGTCAGTCAGATACAACTTCTTTGTTACCCGGTCCCTGAGGTGCATTTTGGTTATTCTCTGGATTAATACAAATGATCCTCCAAGCCTGAAAATTAAATGACAAATGGCAATACAAGAAAATCCAAATTCATGTCACATGAAAAACAATCTGAAAGCTTAGTTTATCGTTGATTGATAGATGAGCACCTTCAGGCCCCGACACTGAGAAGAGAGGCACTGCAGAAACAAAACATGCTTAGTTTATCCTCGTAGGTTATCTGAAACCTATAAATCACATCACAGAACACAGAACTGTGAAAAGAAAGGCGTTTCTTACCTGCATTGTTTCCACTGCATATATTAATCTAAGAGCTCATCAAAGGAAACTCAATGCTTCCCCGGCAGCGGCAACGAGTTCGCAGCGCCTCCTCTTCGGCCTCCTGCACAGACTGCGAGACTAGAGGCGCACACCCACGCCTGCTTACCAGGGCTGACGTGAACAGCATCGGCCTCTACCAACAGTGCAGATGTGGACCATACCTGCACGGTGGGTGAACGCCGGCCTCGATGAGGAGGAGCCCAATCACACGACAACCCGGCGAGGTGAACAAGACCAGAAGAGCTGATTCCGCCCGCGGCGTGGGGGAGCTAATTTTTTGTGTCGAGTGTCGACGACGACCTCGTCAACCTCAACCCGGGCAACCCGGCCGCGGAGGCAGAGGAGCTCGCTCAGCGCAGACGCCCGAGCCAAGACTGAGCAGAGGAGGCCGACCTTTGACATCGACTAGCTCGATTGATCCGCACGGCGATAGACAGGCCGATGTTGGTGGTTCGGAGGATGACGATCCCCCGATTCCCGACGGCGAGCAATTGAGGCGCAGCCGCAGATCTGGAACGGCACCAGCACCACACGGGATCGCTGTGGCGGCGATGGTGTACCTGGTAGCGCTCATGGGAAAAGTGGCGTGGTTGGGGGCTGTTGGCGACGCGGCGGACGGGAAACTAACCTCGTTCGCATTATCCTTGTGTGGAAATTAAACGAGGTATTTTCGTCCCATTGATGTGCTTGACTGCTTGTAATAAGATACTACAATAGTACTACTACATTATTCACGACATATATACGCGCAACAAACACTCACACAACAGCACTAAAAATACGTAAATAAATAATATAACTAACTAACTAACTCAGTCACAGCTACGAACACAGAGAATCACACATATCGTCAGATACTCAGATGGGAGGCCTTGTCGCCGCCGTCACCTCCGACGCCGGCTCCGGGTCCAGTCGTAAGACAAGTAGGCCACCACAACCAGAAAGAGCCAGACGGCGACGGCGGTCCACCACGACATGCCGGCGGCGAGGTTGTAGAAGAAGAACGCGGACAGGAACATGGCCAGCGCGACGGCCGCGTTCCGGAGGCGGCGGCGGAGCCCCTCGTGCAGCTCGCGGAGCCTGTGGAAGTAGAGACAAGTGTACAGTAGGACGACGGGCAGGTAGGTGGTCATCCACAGCGGGTCGACGACTCCCTTCTGGAACATGGCGATGCCGAACAGCAGGTGGACGAACGCCACGGAGAGTAGTGACAGGACTATGGTCCCACTCTGGCCTAATCAAGACGTCAATCATCCGTCCACTGTTGTCCCAGCGCTTTCCGTCCACTAGCCTGGATGCTAATCGGTGGAGCAGAGCAAAAGTGGTGGCTAGGCATAAAACCAAGGTAATGAATGTGCATCTCATTTCAATTTTTATAGGGGTATTAGGGATTTTTATCTCCGTTATTGGTTACAGGTCCCAATCCTACGACGTCAAGCAATCTGGGACAGAGGGAGCAGACGCATGGCAGAGGCAGACTCGCGCTTGGCTCCGAATCGGACTCAGTCCAGCAATCGCCCCATGCCTGATTCGAAGGCCCGCACGCGGAGAAGCCCGAGCCCGGTATCAGCACCTACAAAAGGGAAGGAAGGCCACCAGATCGGCGTGTATGCACTGCCCGCTGTCCAACAAGATGCATACTCAATGGAAGCAATTGATTGGTGGACCATCTACGGCTCGGGGACTCCGGAATAAGCAGATTCGGCACAGAAGGTTCTATCACAATCACAACCTATTAGTAGTTCTTCAGCTGAGAGGATACGGAGCACTTATCAATACATACACAGTGCAAAGAGGAACAACCTGAATGCTAACACTGCAGATAAACTTGTGTTCATACACTCGATTCTGCGGTTTTTGTCAAGGATGACAGAGAGCTACAAAGAAGGAGGCGCACATGCCAAGTGGGACAGAGATCTAGAAGACTCCATAATTTGAGAGGCAAAGAGAATTGTAAATCAAATGTGAACTATTTTTCTCATAATTACATTGAAATGTTAATCACTGTCACACAATTTTATGATTACAGGTCTGCAATCTGCACAAGGACAGCAGGAGCACAGGCGTACAAGACAGATTATGAGGCTTCATGTTGCATTGTTCGTTGCAACCTTCTCCAAGGACTTATTATCTACTAGTAATTCAGTATTTTAGTAATCAGGATCCAGGATTAGAAAACTAGATAGGCTGCAGGCTGCAGGTTGCACTTGCACTGCTGTAGTCTAGCTGGAGAGTGGAGAGTTCAGTACTTCAGTTATCTACTATTTTATCCCTATTATTTCAGAATTGTCTAAGTTTTAAATTTGATGAAACATGTTCCTCGTTCCAAGAATTTAGAACATGTTCATTGTTTCAGGATCACGTTCTGGGAATACGTTCCTTGTTTTGGGAACGCGTTCCATGCCATCGTTCCATTTGGATTTGGTACGCGTTCCATTAGTTGAAGGAACAATCTGAAGTTGTATACCCCTTTCGTTCTATATAGTTTTTGAAAATGCCGTACCACGTACCACGTTCCCTACGTTTCTGGAACATAGCTGCTAAGGATCCGCCACATTGTTCCAAGTTCTCATATATTTTATTGTATTATTATATGGCCCTAAAGTTCCATGATGATGGCCGATCCGGTACGGTAATCTGATTCAATTTAATTAGGCCCACAAAATGTTCTCGTCCTGTTTAGTCGGCCCTAGTAGATTTGTCGAAGCTAGGAATTTCTAGCTCTATATAGTAAAGATACCGAATACGTGGCGTGATTCTCACGACATACCTGAAGATGAATTATCACAATAACAAACACCTAGCATTTTATTTTGTAAATCCAAATCATCCTCACCGATTATAGCCATTGGATCTATTTTGTTTTCTAAAGAATTACCCATCCCATCTATTATAAAAACTATGTAAAGTAACATCCTAAATTTGCATCTAAATTACTCATCTTTGTCATTATAAAGGATATTTAAAATAATTTATTCCGTGAGTAAACCGCGCGACGAATTTATTAAGCATAATTAATCCATCATTAGCACATATTTTACTGTAGCAATTAGTGCTAATCATGGACTAATTAAGCTTAAAAAATCGTCTCGCAAATTATCCTCACCGTATATTTTTAGTTTCGTAAATAGTCTATATTTAATACTCCATACATGTATCTAAAGATTCGATGAGAAACTAAAATTTAGTTCGCGAACCAAACACCTCCTTAGTGCCATGCTGCAACAAGCTGAAATGGTTGCTTATGCAATTTTAGTAACTACCGACGTAGTTAGGACCTGTGTTTTTTAAATAAAATGAAATTAATTTTGAATAAAAGAAAAATAAGCACTAATGTTCAAAATTAATACGTGGATGAAAAAAAATACTTAGATCAAAAGTTAAAGGCTAAACTTGAGATTCATGTTTACTTAATTCACAAAAATTCACCAAAGAGGAATATTACAATAAAATTATCTTAAATTTGTTTCCCTGATTCTGGACTAGCATGTGCTAAGACTAAAGAGTAGAGTAATTGGCTATTCGTTCCCTAAGGCCATGTTTAGTTCCCAAAATATTTCAAGATTTTCTGTTACGTCGAATGTTTGACACATGTATGGAGCATTAAATATAGATGAAAGAAAAAACTAATTACATAGTTTGGTAGAAAACCACAAGACGAATCTTTTGAGCCTAATTAGTCCATAATTAAACACTAATTAATAAATACAAACGAAAGCGCTACAGTAGCCGAACCCAAAATATTTCGCGAACTAAACACACCTGAATAAATTTCCATTTCTACGCCATGGTGATTATAATCTCTAACTTCAAATAAAAAAAATGGCCCGTTGGGCCAAAACTTTAGCCCATACAAAGTGATCAGCAGAAGGCTATCTCAAGCCCGATA
Organism: Saccharum spontaneum; assembly: GCA_022457205.1. Taxonomy (NCBI): domain Eukaryota; kingdom Viridiplantae; phylum Streptophyta; class Magnoliopsida; order Poales; family Poaceae; genus Saccharum; species Saccharum spontaneum. The sequence goes on from CM039610.1 coordinate 49,422,427, forward strand.
GCACATGTAGTAGGTCCATCACACAAGCGGGCCTACCCGCCAGGAAACAGCAGTTTTGCCCGCGCCTCCCTCCCAAAAGTTTCGAACAGAAATCCCCAAATCCCCTTCGCCGTCTCCGGCGAGCCCCGCCCCTCATCGCCGCCGCCGCCGCCGCCGAAGACGCAGTGGGAGGGGGGATGGATCAGTCCATCAGGGCCCTCTGCGAGTCCCTCTCGTCGTTGCTAAACCACGCTGAGTCCTCATCCCGCGAGCTCGCCGACGCCGTCTCCCAACGCCCCATCCACCTCGGTAACCACCTCACGCGCACGCCTCTCCCTCCTTCCCTCCCCGTAAGGCTCCTCCTGCTCACGGCGTCGGGATCCTCGCAGATATGGCGAGGACCTCGTTCCTGCACAAGCTGGAGTACAGGGCGGAGGCGGCGGCCGCCGACCTGCAGCGCATCGAGTCCATCGCCCTCGGCACCGTCTCCTTCGAGGAGCTCCTCGGCCACTGCAGCGAGGCACTCAACGTCTACGCGCGCCACGCCAGCGCCCTCCAGTCCCACCTCGCTTCCTTCGGCTACGAGCCCGCCGGTAACCCCATCGGTTTCCCAACCTCTGGCTGCAGGCTGCAGCGTTTGTTTCGATTCGCTGGGATGAGGTGAGACCACTGTTTGTTTGGTGTGCAGACGCAAAGGAGCCTGAGTTTGATGTGGATGTGGAAGTGGAAGATGGAAATGTCGGTAAGGTTGAGGACCTTGGAGATGGATGCCTTAGCGTGTCGCGTTCAGTGCTCAGGTCGGGTAAGCGGCGGTTTGATGATGACAACGACGCGATGTATCCTCTTTGGTTTGGTTTGGTTTTGTTCTGTTCGGAACGATAGATTGTCATTTGCTTGAGTGCAGCATATTGTGCTTTTCTTGACTGCTAATTAGATTTGAAGGGTCACTGAAGGATCTTGGGTTTTCAGATGCTTGTCTAGCTACTCTTTCTTCTGAAGGTATGCAAGGAAAATATTTTGCCTAACGTAGCCGGTTAATCGCATTGTGCTTGTTGTATTAGCATTTCTCACCGGCTACTAACTTTTGTCTTGAATATTTACTGGGATTTTGCAGGTGCAAATTATGGTGTGGGCCCAAAGAAGCTTTACAAGAATCCTGAAAGGTAACAGAAGGAATTACCATAGCTATCTCTCCTCAGGTTTTCTCACTGCTATTGTGTTTACTTCTAATGTTACTTTATTACTTATTGTAATCTTATCTTAAATGTGACCTAATTTATTTGTTTAATGCTCTACTGTTTAGTACTGATTATGGAGAAAAGATCATGAATGAAGCTGAAATTATGACTCCACAAAATGAAAGAAATGGTCAAGGTGATTAGAATGAATGTCTTAGATGTTTTAAAGACATGTCAAGCCTTTGCTAGTTCTGATTTTTTCCCCTGCTGTTGACTCCATGAAGGTAATTCTTTCAAAGAAGTGATAAGGGCATCTAAGGAGGAGTATGAGCAACTTCCTTCTTACATGAAGAGTCTAGCATCATGGGAGGTCTGAATTTCTTTAACTACATTGTTGTTTGTAATTCTGTCCATAGTACTTTCTGCATGCTCGGTAGTGGTTACAAAACTACACATAGTTCTTGAAACCTCGTAGATGGCCTTACTCTTTAAAAAAATCAATTGATGACATATTCTGCAACATCTTCACTTTCTATTTCCTCAATTTTTGCTTTTCGTTTTTGTCAATGCATTCTCGATCAGAAATGGACCAGTCATCTACCTCAAAGCAATTAATTGTTTTTTTTGCACTTTTTTATTGCATCAGGAGTTGCAGGAGGGAATATCCAAACTAAATTCATACTTCGGTGGTGACAAAGCTCAGGGAAGTGTTGCATTGAACCAGGACCATGTTGGAGAAATAGGATTGGGTGCGTGCACTTACTGCTCTTAGCATGTGGATTTGAAAATAGCAAATGTTATAGCATGTTGAACAAAATCCTTTTGTTAGATTGCTGTTTCATTGACACATTGCTCTTGAACAATTCTGCTGTGGTAGCTAACCTTTTTTCTGTTTTTCTTTTTTGCTTTTGTCCCTTTTAGGGCGCAAAGGAAGAGCCTGCCTGCTGATGCTGTTGCGGCTCAATCAGTTAACTATGGAGACAGTTGATGGATCTACCTTTTACACCCTGTGCAAGAACAACTTGTAGGTGATTTGGATTTCTGCGGAAACAGACCGGTATGACTCCCAAGCAAGTTGTCCAAAAACCTGGTGCTGGTGGAAACATGGTGCATTGAATCTGAATTGTTGATAGCCTGATACTACTATACTGTATTCTGCTGAAGTTTTTCTTTATTGTGTGTTGTGATGTAGCTCATCTTGTTAAAATAGTGTATCATGATGTACTACTCAACCTCAGTTGAAAATATTATTTTTCCATGAGCAGTTTTTCTCATGTAATGATCCTACCACCATGAAATAAAATGTGTTTGAGGCTTTGACCACATAATACGCCTCACACAGGCCTGTTTGAATTGGGGACTATAATTTCAATCTTGGGAATTTACAACAAATTTGTACTAAAACGTACAAATTCCTAGACTGAACCCCCCCTTTTTAAACACCTGTATACAGGTACAGGCACCATCTATATATATATATATAGTTCTATACTATGTAATATTTACATTCCTCCAACAGAGGCACACAAGTTTAGTCGCGCATTACAATTTACACATTTTAAAAATTGACATACAAATTGAATTCTTCGAACCCATCCCTGCAATGCGTATAATAGCTCAAGCAGGGATCAGCTAAAGTCAGGATCCATGAGGTTCTGTGAAAAGTATCCTGACTAGCTCAAGATAGGCTTCAACAAACATCTCCTTCCATATCTCTTTACGCCACAAACCCTGATGAAGAGGATTGCCCATATATCTCATTCGCCTCAGCCACAGGGACATACACAACATCTGTCAATGAGCTGTGGGTGCGGCCATAGAAAATGTAGACGAACACTCCCATCACCAGCCACACCCCCACTCGCATCCATGTGCCGCCACTGAAGAACACAACCAACAAGTTCATGCATGTTAAAGCATATATCAGTTTTGAATATGTAGTAAAAAAGCTGAAAGGATCAAGTACTCACCCAAGATTTATTAACAAGTATGTATTTATGAGGATACACATTACTGGCAGCAAGGGGACGAATGGACAGATGAATCCTACAGCAGACACAGAAGCAAAGATGTTTAATGCCAATTAGTACCAATATGATCCTAGTACAATGAGTTGCTGAAGCGTGCTGTGATAAGAGTACCTCCGGAATGGCCAAAGGAGTGCCTCCCATCGTCTTGGTCAATCCAGCAGAGCATGCCCAGACCAGCTAGGAGGAGCAGGCCACCAAAAGCACAAACGAAGCATCTCACCAGGCTGACATGGCACAGATTAGATTGTTAGAGTGCTTTGCTTATATGCAGGAAAGTCAACTGGGGAAGGAAGCATGCATTCTTGCATAATAGACTGAACATTCGGCACTTACAAGGGCAAGAATGTCGCCGAAGCTGAAGTTGTGAGGATCAGAACCCCTATGCAGACAGATGCAATGCTGCATGCAGCAGTCCTACGCCGTTTTGTCTCATTCAAATTGCCTAAAGAGTCAGCAGACAAGTTTATTAGCTACCTTAACTGAAATGCACATGCTTAGAAGTTTTAAGCATATGAAATCAGTAATGTGATTGCCCAGACATACTTGCGTACAGCTGCTTCTCAATGAGGGGGTCATTAATTGATTCTACTA
>CM039610.1:49427224-49452079 GCA_022457205.1 Saccharum spontaneum
TACCCCCTGGTGGTGGCGCCACGGAAGGTTGTCGCCCTTCGGGCGACCCAACAGTCATTATCTGTGCCACGCCCAGCTCGAGCGAGAGCGGTGCCGGGGAGGCTACAGGGCCATCTGGGCAAGCCCTACTGATGATGGCGGTGGTGTCCATAGCAGATCAAGTGGCACAGTCAAAGCCGTCCGTTACCAAGGTTGACGCGTTCACAGCTGAGCGGGCGGGAGAGGGACGGACGGCGCAGGATGCCTCCACGACACGCGTTGTGGGCAGCGCGTAGCGAGAGAGGTAGGGTGGCCTGCCACGATCGTGACATCGGAGGTTGTGGCAATGTGAGCTAGGCCAACGGTCTCCCAATCTGTCATGTCTGTGGCGGAGCAAACGGGGAGGCCATCGGAGGAGGAAGGGTCCGCGACACGCATAGCGGGCAAGGCACAGCTGGGCGCAACCTCACCGCCGCAGGTGGAGGCACCCGAGGTGGAGCGCGAGGAAAGGGATGCACCCGTGGCATCCCTGGGAATTATGGTGACGGCACAGACAGCCGTTTCTGTTCCAGCTAGTGAGGCGGTCTCGGCAGGGGGCTACCATAGGAGGGGTCGATGCCTCCTAGAGCTGATGCAAAGCTGCCCCAGACCTTGGTCTGGGTGGGGGGCAACCCTGGTTGGGGTGGACCCAGGATCGAGTGGGTTGACCAGTTGAACCCCGCTGCTACGTCGTTCATCCTTGATGACGTCGTAGAAGAAAGGGAGTGGGGTGGCTTTGCTGGGGAGCTCAGAGGCGTGGCTCATTCCCTGAACACCCTGCTTGCCAAGTTGAACAATGTCACCGACCCCTGCCAGGTATGAGGCACGCATGCCTTTGATTCTTGTTCTATATCTCGTCGCTTTTGACTCATGCTCCTACCGGAGTTGTTGATAGAGCGAAACTAGGAGAAATCCTAGTTTCTTCATCGGTAGAAGGAGACCTGGGACCACCTCATCGCAAAGGTGGCCAGCTTCTAGACCCAAAAGGCAGAGGCCCATCAACATGCTGAGGAGGCAGAGAGGATGGTCTCAGACCTATTGGAGAGGGCCCGCAAGGATGACGAGGAGGCTGCGCAAGTCAAGAAGGAGCGCGACGAGCTGCGTCAGTGGGATGCTAAGGCCCGCCAACAGATCCTCAACCTCCAAGGTGAGCTCAAGAAGGAGAAAAGGCTGAAGCTAGCGGCCCAGGAGAAGGTCACCGCGCTGGAGGCAAAGGCCCTCCAAGATGCCACGGTAGCCAAGTGGCTCCACAAGGAGCGAGATGACTAACGCCAGACCGAGACGAGGCTTTGCTCTGAGCGTACCACCCTTTACGAGAAGCGCAATGAGGCCTATCGAGAGCGCGACAATGCCTAGTAGTGGGTCAGCTCCCTCCAGAGTGATCTCGAAAGGGAGAGAACCCGAAAGTAGGAGGCCAAGGGTATCTCTGTCGGGCTTGCCAGGGACCTGGCCTAGAGTTAGAAAGAGCTAACCGAGGTGAAGGAAGCCCTACAGAGGGAAACCATGGCATATGACAATGAGCACTTCGCCGCCAACTTAGTCTACCACGACCTTGGGCTCGCTTAGCCATCGGAGATGAGCTCACTTGTGGCCCGTATCACCCTAATTTCGGACCGCGTGTGAGAGCTTGAGAGGGGCACCTTCCATGCTGGCATCAACCGCACCTTCACCATCGCTCGCTCCCACTATGCAGAGTCTATCAACTTGGAGGCGATGAGCCAAGGTTACGCCCCTGGCTATGAAGATGAGGAGCTAGAGAAGATGGAAGACGATGTGGCTCTCCTCTCACAAGACTTGGCAAGTAAGATAGCAGACGCAGTCCTCCCCAAGAGGGGTAACTGATTAATTTGGTTCAGGCCAAAGTGCCAAAAGACTTGTAATGACTTTGAACAAGTATTTTGTTTTTAGAGTCGGTCGTATGAACAATTATATGTTCTTTTTTTAATGTATAAAAGGCCATTGTGATTTGTTCCTATTTAGTCATGAAGATCCTGAAGTTTGAGGTGTGGGCGGGAGATCCTAATTACGCTGGTGAGCGAGAGTGCCATAGCCGCTGGGGCGTAGGTTTCTCGCAGTCTGACCAGTTTTACTCAGTGTGTCTCTCTGTGACTCTAACTTTGAGATCTTTCACGTAAAGAGGGGTCGGACGTGGGGTGCTTTTGTGTGTATACGCTCCTTACCAGCCCCTGAGTAAGGGCCAATCCTAGGCTATGGCTGGGGTCAGACGTTACTTAGCAACCGAGAGAGAGACAAAGTGAAAATGAGTAAGAGACGGTGTTTTTCGAAAACATCATTCTTATTTCCCATATGTACATGCATAGCTTAAGACGCGATCTAGGGATAAAAAGGATGTAGCTGTTTGATGTTCCAAGCGTTGGTGAAGCCTTTGCCATCGGTGGTCACAAGCTTGTACGTTCCTGGCCTGGGCACCTTGGCAATGACGTATGACCCTTCCCACAGCAGAGAAACCTTGTGGTGGTCCTTGGCGCTCTAGACGCGTCGGAGTACTAAGTCGTCGACACTGAAGGCTCAGCCCCTGACCCGTCGGCCGTGGTATCGGTGTAGCACCTACTAGTACTTGGCGGAGCGTGCGAGGGTGACATCGCGGGCCTCGTCGAGCTGGTCCACAGTGTCCTCAAGATATTCCTTGGCCTCCAGCTCCTTGTATGCAATTACTCTCGGTGCTCCATAGTCGAGGTGGGTCGGGAGAACTGCCTCGATGTTGTAGACCATGAAGAAGGATGTGTAGCCCATGGCCCTACTGGGGGTCGTCCTTAGGCTCCAAAGAACCACGGGAAGCTCCGTGACCCACCACCCGCCAAATTTGTTGATCCTATTGAAGATCCTAGGCTTGATGACCTGGAGCACCATGCCATTGGCGCGCTCAACTTGTCCATTTGTGCAGGGGTGTGCCACAGTAGCCCAGTCAACCCTAATATGGTTGTCATCACAGAATCTGAGGAATTTCTTCCCCGTGAACTGTGTGTCATTGTCTGTGATTATGGAGTTCGGGACCCAAAGCGGTGGATGATGTCCGTGAAGAGTTTCATGGCTTCTTCAGACCTGATCTTCACGATCAGCCAGGCCTCTATCCACTTCATGAACTTGTCTACAGTGACAAGTAGGTGTGTATAGCCTAGGCGCCCTTTTGAGGGGCTCGACCAGATCGAGCCCCTAGACCGCAAATGGCCATGTGATAGGGATTGTCTAGAGCGCTTGAGCTAGCAGATGGGTTTGTTGGGCGTAGAATTGACACCCTTCATAGGTGCAAACAATCTGCTCGGCATCGGCTACTGCGGTGGGCCAGTAGAAGCCTTGTTAGAAAGCTTTGCTGACTAGGGTCCTTGGTTCTGTGTGGTGTCCACACGTGTCATGGTGGATGTCATCTAGCAGCTTCTTCCCCTGCTCAGTGGGGATGCATCGCTGCAGGACCCCTGTGTGGCTCTTTTTGTAGAGCTCTTCCCCGATGACAATGAATGACTTGGCGCGGCGTGCGAGCCGTCGTACTTTCGTCTTGTTGGCCGGGAGCGCATCGCAGATGAGGCAATCAAGGTATGGGGTTCTCCAGTCAGCCGGAGGGTCAGGCTCTGTCGCTAGATCTTTGTTGATTTCCAAAACCATGAAAGCAGCGAGGGTTGGTGGTTGGTTAGCCTCGCCTCCGGGATAGGTGGCTTGTCACTGACCTGCTCTGACTTCTTTAGACAGACATACTAGTCACTGGCAAAGATGCCTGTTCGTATGGGCTCTCTGTCAGACGCCATCTTGGCCAGAGTATCGGCTGCTTCATTGAGCCGTCTTGGGATATGGTTGAGCTCGAGACTGTCGAACTTGTCTTCCAATTTCTGGACCTCATGGCAGTAGGCAGCCATTTTTTCATCATGATAGCTTGACTCCTTCATGACCTGGCCGATGACCAGTTGCGAGTCACCCTAGACGTTGAGTCATCAGATGCCAAGCTCGATGGCGATGCACAGGCCGTTGATTAGTGCCTCATATTCTGCGACATTGTTGGAAGCAGGAAAATAGAGGTGGACTGCATACCTCATCTGCACTTCAAGAGGGGAGATGAAAACTAGTACTACATGGGCGCCTATCTTCATCAACGAACCATTGAAGTACATGGTCCAGTACTCTTGGTCGACGATCGCCGGTGGCATCTAGATCTCGATCCATTCTACGACAAAGTCAGCCAGTACTTGGGGCGTACGTGATCCCTTTATCCATCAGCTCGAGTGCCCACTTCGCAATCCTCCCTGTGGCTTCCTGGTTCTAGATGACCTCACCGAGAGGGTATGATGATACAACTGTTATCGGGTGTGACTCGAAGTAGTGGCAGAGATTCCTTTTGGTGATCAATATGGTGTATAGGAGCTTCTAGATCTAGGGGTAACGAGATTTGGTGTCGGACAACACCTCGCTGACAAAGTACACTGGACGCTGTACTCTGAGGGTGTGTCCCTCCTCCTGCCGTTCCACCACTAGGACGGCGCTGACCACCTGGGTGGTAGCTGTGATGTAGAGTAGGAGTGGTTCACGGTCGGTCGTAGGGACTAAAATCTGGGTGTTTTTCAGGAGTCGCTTAAGCTTGTCAAGCGCTTCTTGAGCTTTCAGTGTCCACGTAAATCGGTCGGCTTTCTTCAGAAGCCAGTAAAGGGGGAGTCCTCACTCGTCGAGGCGTGATATGAAGCGACTGAGAGCTGCGAGGCATCCCATGATCCGCTGTACCCCCTTTATGTTCTGAATTGGACCCATCCAAGTGATGGTTGCAATCTTCTCTAGGTTGGCTTCGATGCCGCGCTCAGAGAAGATGAACCTGAGCAATATCCTCCTCAGGACCTTGAAAACGCATTTTCGGGGTTGAGTTTGATGCCATTCTCTTGAAGTTTCGTGAAGGTTTTTTTGAGGTCAACCACGAGCTGGTCAACCTTTTTGGACTTGACTACGATGTCGTCCACATAAGCCTCGATGGTCTCTCCGATGAGATCACCGAAGCACTTGAGCATACATCGCTAGTATGTTGCTCCCGCGTTTTTTAATCCGAACGGCATGCTGATGTAGCAATATGAATCGAATGGTGTGATGAAAGAAGTCATGAGCTGGTCAGACTCTTTCATCACAATCTAATGGTAGCTAGAATACGTATCAAGAAGCAAAGGGTTTCGCACTCTGAGGTCAAGTCGACTACTTGATCTATGCGTGGTAAAGGAAACGAATCCTTAGGACACGCCATATTGAGACTAGTATAATCAGCACACATTCTCCATTTCTCACTCTTCTTTTTTACAAGAACAGGATTGGCTAACCACTTGGGATGATACACTTCCTTGATGAATCCAGCCGCCAAAAGCTTCGCAATCTCCTCGCTGATGGCCCTGTGCTTCTTGTTGAAGCGGCATAGATGCTGTTGTACCGGCTTGGAGCCCGGCTTGATCCTCAAGGCATGCTCGATGACTTCCCTTAGAATGCCTGACATATCTAAGGGTTTCCACGCGAAGACGTCGCTATTCATGCGAAGGAAGTCGATGAGCGCGCTTTCCTATTTGGGGGAAAGGTTAGAGCTGATGCACAGCACCTTGCCGTCTAAGTCGGTGGGATCAATGGGGACCTCCTTGGTGTTCTCCGTGGGCTCAAAGGAGCATGCTAGCTGCTTGGAGTCAGGTGCCTCCTCGACCGTTGCCACCCTGATGGCGGCAAGCTCCTTAGAAGCGATGGTCGCAGCAGCGAGCTCGCAGCACTCCACTTCGCACTCGTAAGCGCGCTGGAATGAAGTGTCGATGGTGATGACCCCTTTGGGCATGTCATATTGAACTTGAGATAAGTGTAGTTGGGGACGACCATGAACTTCGCGTAGCATGGGCGTCCCAACACAGCGTGGTAGGTTCCGTGGAAATCGACCACCCCGAAGGTGAGAGTTTCCCTCTTGAAGTTGGATGGAGTCCCGAAAGTGATGGGCAGGTCGATCTGCCCGAGGGGCTTGGCATGTTTCCCTAGCACAATGTCATGGAAAAGGCACTCTGGTTGGCTGGATGTGAGCCCAGTCGATGCCCATGGCGTCGAGTGTCTCTGCATACATGATATTGAGACTACTGCCTCCGTCCATCAGCATTTTAGTGAGCCGCCTCGTGCCGACGATCAGGTCAATGATGAGCGAGCACCTTCACGGCTGCGGGACATGCTCCAGGTGGTCGGAGCCATCGAAAGTGATGGAGGAATCGAACCACTTGAGGTAAGTGGGCGTCGCCGACTCAGACGCGTATACCTCTCGGCACACAAGCTTCTGCTGGCGTTTGGAGGCGTAGGCCTCTGTTCCACCAAAGATCATGAGGCAGCTGGTTGTCTACGAGAACCCGGCATCATCATTCTCCTCGACGCCGTCCGTGGACTGCTCTGGCTTCTTCTTCGGCTCACCCTTCTTTGCGCCCCCCGGATAAGAACTTCTTCATGAGTCCATAGTCCTTGTACAAGTGCTTGACGGGATAGGCATGATTCGGGCATGATCCCTCGAGTAGCTTCTCAAAGTGATCTGGGGCACCCTTGGTGGACGTCTTCTTGCCCTTGCGCTCTGCGGCGGTGATGAGCGAATCCCTGGACCATTGCTTGCTCCTCTTCTTCTTCGAGTGGTTAGAGCGCCTTTGCCGGCTTCCTCATCCCGCTTGGCCTTGCCTTGGGTGCGGTCAAAAATCGCTCTGACTACCTCCTCACCCGAGGCATGGCTGGTGGCAATGTCGAGGAGCTCCTTGGTGGTCTGTGGGCGCTTACTCCCTAACTTGTGGACCAGGGACTCACAGGTGGTCCCCGACAACAAGGCCCCAATTATGTCAGCGTCGGGAGAAGTGACGGATGTACTCGTGGAGAGTTTTGTCCGGCTTCTGCTGATAGTTCTTGAGGTCCCAGGGGTTCCCAGGGCACACGTAGGTGCCCTGGAAGTTACCCACAAAGATCTCCTTTAGGTCCGCCCAACATCTAATCTCGTTGGGCGAAAGGTGCTCCAACCATGTACGTGCCGAGTCAACAAGGTACAAGGGGAGGTTGCGGATGATGAACGCGTCACCGTCTGTGCCACCGGCCTGACAAGCAAGCCAGTAGTCCTCGAGCCATAGGCCAGGATTCGTCTCCCTGGCGTACTTCTAGATATTCACCGATGGATGATACCGCGCCGGGACAGGCGCACTGAGGATGTGTCGGCTAAAGACTTGGGGCCTCAGCGGTTGGGGACTCCGGCTCCAATCCTCACCGTTATCATAGCGGCCACCGCGACAAGGGTTGTAGCGATGGCTAGCTTCTCTCCTCTACTCCTCCCATCCACGCCTACAGGCGTTTAGGGTATCGCGCGTGTTGCGGTTGTCGCCGAGGTGGTCATGCACCGGGGCCGAGGTGGCTTTCCCGCCATCACGCGCCAACTGGTAGATGGATGCGGCTTTGCCATGGTCCTCGGTAGGCTTTTCCCCACCGCGAGAGGGCTGGAGGATGGATGCGTCATTGCCATGTCATGCCGACGGTGCACATTGGCTAGCATTACGTCGTCGACATGCCGAGCTCCCCGCTAGCTGCACTACCGCGTGCTCGAGCAACGTGCGGATCTCGCACTGCGCCTAGCGTCCCTCAAGCGTCGCGGGCTCTGGTAGCCCTCGGAGCAGAGCCGCCACCGTGGCTATGTTCTGGCTTGCCCGAGTGAAGCGTGGGAGTCTGTCGTCGTCCTCGACGATTCTCCAGTGCGCGTCGCGGGCACACCGGCGCATCTCGTCATGGTGCTATGCAATCATGTGCTAGAGCGCCTCGCGCACCTCCTCTAGATGGAGTCATGTGGTTTCGAGCTCTTGCTGCCGCTCCCACAGCTGGTTCATATGCGGGTGGGGTGGGACTTCTGCATCCGTCGTAGCCCCGCGGCCATCGGCAGGATGCGGGGGAGTCCCGTTCCCTCCATGAGGGACGCCGTCATTGGCACTCGTGAGATGTCCTTCAGGGGTCGCCTCACAGTGAGGGTCGTCGATGATGTCCATCATGAAGCATTCACGCGAGGGGTGGTAGCTCCCCTAGTTGGAGGCGGAATCGGAGATTGACTCCGAGTCACTCGCGAGGAGATCGTGGATTGATTCCTCGATGTAGTCGGCCACGCCCACAAACTAGTCGTTCACGGGTGGTGGACGAAAGCATTGCGTCATATGACGCTTTATGATCTACGCGGTGTTGCGCAAACCGTAAGGGAACGCCGTCGAGGCGCCCTGGGTCAGGATGTCCGGGGAGAACGGTTCTCCACCGGCGAGCTGCATCATGATGTTAACGAAGGAGAGGTGAGGGCATGTTGGTCCTCCTAGGATGGGTGAGGCCCTAGGTATATGGTGAGCTGGTGCTCCAATCTCCCGAAGTCGAAGTCAAGATGCTAGTCGCGCCCGGGGGCGCAGGCCTTCGGGGCGTTTAGCTGCAGCTCCTTGAGAGCCTCAACGATCGCGTTGAGGCCAGTGGGGGGAGGAGGCTGGACATGCGTGAGAGCCTGCACCTGTTCTCCCTCCATGGTGACGACGAAGTCTAGACAACCGAAGCACAGGTGCGCACCCGGGGTCTAGTTGATGCTGTGGCTAGCCATCCGAAGCCTGATGAAAGCGATGAGACGCACAAAAAGCCCCTACCCAGCGCGCCAACTGTCGGTGTTTTGAAACCACTAGTCAGTGAATTTTGTGGATTGCACGTCTGGCTCAAATAGTGTGCAAAGAGGACACGAAGATGTATACTGGTTCGGGCGGAATGTCCCTATGTCTAGTGGCGAGCTGTTCATGTTACTTGCACTTGAGTTTGTAGTAGGGGTTACAAACGGTCTAGAGAGGGATGAACTCTCAAGTTTCTGTGGGCTGAGGGTGTATGCGTGTCATTGTGTTCTCGTGGAGTCGCAGGGTCGTAATGTGCTTCTGAGTGTCGGACAAACCTCCTTAAATGGGGCGCCCAACCTTCCCTTTTATAGACCAAGGGAAGGACCCAGGGTACACGAGAGAGAGGAAAAGAAGAAAGAGAAAAACAGAGAAGGAGAGAGCCCTGGGGCTGTGCTGCCCTTCTCCTTCGTGGGCGGGTCCTGCGGGTCCTGCAGACGACAATGAAGGTGTGCGCACGTTGCGACCTTGTCCGTCATCAGCGCTACAGGCAGGCACCGCTGCCTTGGTCATGATGCCCCTGTATGTCACTGCCGCGGCGCCTGGTCCCGTCTTGGCATGCGGTATGTTCAATAGATCCCCTTGTCTGGAGTCGCACGGGGATTGAGCAGCACAGTGCTAGTCCGCCCGACGCTATTGGAGACGTGAGTGCCTAGGTGTAGCCTGTGGCGGCCGCTGGTTACATCGAGACGCGTCCGCCTCCTCCCTAACGTTAGGGGCATGGTCTCGTGCCCATATCCCGCGTTCGCAGCGGTCGGGGCGGTGGGGGCCTTTGCGGGAGCCCGTGCCTCCGCCCGAGGCCGACTCTGTAGTCCCCGGGTCGGGCGAGGCGGAATCCTCTCCAGGGGATCGGTTGGGACAGATCCTATGCTCCTAGGGTCGAACGATGCGGAGCCTTTCCCCAGGGGGTCGGACATGGCTGGACCCACACCCAAGGGGTCGGTAGAGGTGGAGCCCGTGTCCAAGGGGTCGGGTGAGACGGAGCACGCGCCCTTGGGGTCGAGCGAGGCGGAGCCCGTGTCCAAAGGGTCGGGTGAGACGGAGCCCGCGCCCTTGGGGTCGGACGAAGCCGTGGTCACGCCTCTGATCATTTGGACGTGTTAATGGTAACCATTAGCTCTTTTTCTCCGGATACCCTAATATTGGTAACCGACAAGGAGATTCTTAGAGTAAACAATAAGACCGGCTAGGTAAGACAGGCTAATAATTGAATAAACAAATGAACCTTCCGTACCAATTCAATGGGGATCTGGTCGGTACATGCCATGTGAGATGCACAGCTGCACGCAATCAAGCTGCTAATCTATACCGCTAGTATATATATGTCAAGCACATGGTTATGTAAATTTAATAAATCTTGTACGGCTCTACTTCTAGATACTTACGTTCTTTGATCGTATTCTGCGTTTCAATTTTTTTTCAACAGAAAGGTTTTGCATACTCTGCTTCACACGTAAGCACAATATGTGTCTGATTCTGATATGGGACTGTAATAAATGTTTTCGGAATATTATTCATGTAGAAATTGAGGACATATTATGTATTATATATTTGGAACACATGTTTTTATATGTAAATTACTTGATTTTTATGGGATACTATCTCACGTCCATAGATCACTACTGGGTCAACCGTCCGGGAGGCAATCGACAACATGAAAATTGTAAGCGTAGATAAGACGTTTTGGATCCCTAGAGCTAATAGTTAATTGCTAATAATTAATTATCTCATTTGGATCCAATGGGTCCAGCTAATAATCTACTAGTTAATTGTTGGCTAATACACAACTAAAAAGTATCTCACTAGTTGAGCCAAGCCAGCAATCAGCAGGTAATATTAGCTATGAGCATAACTATTAGCGGATAATGGATCCAAATAGGACCTAAATAAGTGCCCTTCTATGTACTGAGTGTGACTTAGTTGGTTATGTTTTTTGTGGTGGAATATATCTGCCATCTCGATCAAAATATTCGACTTGACACAGATGCTTGTATTTTCCTAGATATATTTATTCTAGGATTTAATGATAATATTGTTTTAGCTAATGGTAAGGTGATGTCCACTTGAATATAATGAGACTCCTATGGTTACTTATGTAGGATATTCTCATACGTTGAGGTGGAGGCATATACAGTTGGAAATTTTTTTGCATGGCGATGCCAAAAATTTGGTGGCGTCTGATGATGATTACTATGTCTATAATTAATGATTCTAATTCTCAAGCTGGCCTCCTAGTGGATAAGAATGAATTACTGTGGCCGCGTTGCATTGGACGTTGACAGCTCGCGCGCGCTCAATCTCGATCGGTCGCTTATTCGCCAGGCTCAATCACGATATGCAGCTGTAATAATCATAAAAGGTAGAAGGTAACTTCTAGCTATATTTTGTACTAACATCTAAGCACAAAGGCCCTATTCGCTTATCTTATCAGCCATATTTTTTCAGCGTAGTAACAGTGTTTTCCTCTTACAATAAATCAGCTAACAATATTTTTCAACTTGTCCTTTCAGCAAAGCGAACAAGGCAATTCTCAATTCACTAGCTAGGTTGCATGCATCACGTCAGCCCAGATGACAAGCGTGCAAAAGCAACTTCAGCAGGGCCCTACTTGAGCCCCGATAGCTAAATATGGGTGTAAAGGTAAAAAAATAACTCCAGCAGGGCCCCTACGGACCCCAAATTTGTGGGCGGCACCAAAATCCTCTCACCAGACCCAATTCCTGTTGGCTCACCCCCCGACCCCCATCCCACCATTGCGTTTGTTTCTTCCCCACGGTCGCAGGAACCGTGCATCGCCCGCTCGCACTCGCTCCCATTCTATCCCTCCGGTGCGGCCTCTCCCGGAGCTCCTCCCGGCACAACGGCCCCAGCCCGGCGGGAGCTCCTCCCCTCCCGGCGTGGCCTTCCCGGAGCTCCTCCCGGCGCAGCACTGCAGAGACCGAAGGGGTGGCTGCGTAGCACCGTAGAGCTCGCCGGCTCTTGGCCGGGATTGGTGCTCCGGTGAGGTTGGAACGTCACTTCGCGGCGCCGATTTACACCAAGATGCAGCACGGCGAGTGCGGTGGGTGGCTGCTGTGCCGGATAGGGAGATATTGAGGCCATAGGTGACCTGTGGAGGGAGATCGGCACGCTCGAGCAGCGCTCGGCCATGGCGGCGGCGGTGGTGCTTGAGGGAACTACGGCGAGGGAGAAAGCACAGGGAGGGGCGAGGTGGTGGCGGCATGCAGCACAGGCACCGGGGCATAGGGAGGGGCGAAGGACACGAGAGGAGCGCGGGGCTCAGTCACATGGGTGCCTGTCCATGGCGGACAGAGGGGATCGGCGCTGGAGGTGGGAGATGACCCTGACGGGTGGTGCCCCCTCCCTCGCCTCCCTCCGCCGTGCGGGTACGCTGCCCCCAGCCGCACGAGCGCGCTGCTCCGCCATGCCTCCCTGGTCCCTTCCCTGTGTGTGTGGAGAGGATGAGGGGAAGAAAGGTCTGGCTCAATGATGCGTGGGTCCTCTATGTCATTGGCTGCTGATATGGATTTGGGGGGCTTTGTTTGGGGCTACTACTGGAGTGGAAGAAATTTGTTGGGCCAATAAAAATAGAGGTCAGTACCCAAATAGAAAGGAGAGGCCTTGTTTTTTGGGGCTACTGTTGCATTTTCATGGCAGTTATTTACTCTTTAGCCCCTCCAGAACTTGGGATTTTCATTTCGCTTGTTAATTGAGACCCGCACATGACCGAGATAATTGAAAGGAAACAGGACAAGCCCCATGAAAAAAGTTTTGCGAAAGACACAAGGGCCGAGTGATACAGTTTTGATTCTCCACAAAATACGTTAATTAGGGCTTGTACTAATAACTCAACACGAGGGCGAGGGTCGTTATTTCCGGCACACTGAAGGAGGTATTTTACATTTTGTAATAACCGAGGGTCTGTTTACAAGTAGCTAAAAGTTAGACTCAAACAAAAGGCTAATAGATGGGTTAATTTTTTAGTTTAACCTTCAACAGTTGTTAGCTAAATAATATAATTGGCTAATCCTAGCTAATTTGTCTAACTTTAACCCTAGTGACTCTCTCTATTTTAAATTATAAGTCATTTTGATTTTTCTAGTTACAATGCTTTTACTATGCATCTAGATATACACTAGTTATGTCTAGATACACAATAAAGTTTATATATTAGAAAATTCAAACGACTTACTATTTGAAACAAAGAGAGTAAATAACTGGCTCTAACGATCAAACAGACCCCGAACAAAGTAGAAATTAGCTGCATCCGCCATCCGGTAGCATCACAACGAGTAAATAACAGCTGCTCTCGCAAAATCAAATCTCCACATGGACTAGGAATTTAGGATGTAACGTACAGATAGATTCGTACACCTGTACAGTAAGTACATATGCACTCTCGACGCGTGTAGTGTAGTTTACATTTTTTTTATTCCCTTCATCTTATAAAAAAATGTCATTTTCACTACCGAAAAAATCAAATATTTTAACTTTGGTCAACTATATACAAGAAAATATTGTTGTTTAAGTGTATAATTAGTATCATTAGATAATTTGCTACATAAATTTTTGTAATAGACTTGTTTGGAGATACAATGTCGATAACATTTTTCCAAATCTAGTTAAATTTACAAAAATTTGACCAGCGCAAATCCTACAGTGACACTATTTACATTACCGAGCGACTATGCATTTCGGTATGCTATACACCTGCAGCAATCCTGTCGGCAGCATTCACGTGGGCGCACGGGGATTCACAAAACTGAAACCATTTTTTTGGTACAACATATCTCACTAATATTATTAAATCTTCTTTTCCGAAGAGAAGAAAATTGTGAAATCTTTGATTTAACAGGCTGATGCAGCGAGACCTCCGGGCTCCAACGCCCGCTTGAACTACTTTTTAGCTTAAAAATAGTGTTTTTCTATTGTATCAGCATAAGTCAAATTCCAGCATAAACAAGATTTGCTTCCGACGGCTCTCATAAATAAAATATCTTTCCTTTCCTTGCCGCACTTTGGAACTTTTATAGACCATACACATATAGGTAGTTGAATTATCAGCCTGTTCGCTTGGCTGAAAATAAATAGCTAAAAGTACTGTTGGCTAGTTTATTATAAGAGAAAAATATTACTAGCTGGCTGAAAATAAGTGGTTGAAAGCTCAAGGCAGCAGGCTGTATACTATTTTTAGCGATGAGGAGATGCCAACACGGCATTGCTAACGAGCCTATTGGGCGCATGTGCGTGTGGCTGAAAAGGTCAACCCCACCAAGGTCCAGCCAAATATCATGCATACCCACTGGCTACATGATCTCTGTACACTGTACATTGCAACGCATTGTCAGACTCTCACATGTTACATACTCTGCTTTCATTAATTAACACGGAGTAGAAAACTAAATGACGTATGTAATCTTTTATAGTTACCGTCATTTATATTAAGTTAGTAATAGAAATTAATGGTAGGCATGTGTATGTTAGTACTCTTTTAAACTGCATTGGATGGCTAGAATCTCCTATAATTTAGAACAAAGTTTAAACACTTTGAATAGGTTGTATTTGAGGACGGAGGAATTATGGCCTTGTTTAGATCCCCAAATTCCACCCCAAATTCCACTATGCAAAAAGAAGATTTCCCATCACATCAAAATGTCGGCACATATATGGAGTACTAAATGTAGATGAAATTAAAAACTAATTGCACAGTTTTGTTGTACTTTGCGAGACGAATATTTTAAGCCTAATTAATCAATATTTGAACAATTATTACCAAATAAAAACAAAATTGCTACAGTGTGACGGGACATTTACCATGCAAATTTTGCATCCCAAATTTGGGATCTAAACAAGGCCTATACCGAGTGTCAAACTATACACGCTGCTTTCATAAACACGGATTGACAGACAGTGCACATGGATTAGTAGGTTAAACAGAACCAAACGATTTGACGAACAGCTGTCTCCGTACTCGCATTTAACTTAACTAGACTCGGTTAGCATCAAGCACAGAAGCTAAACCGCCCCCTGTTCGGCTGATCTTATCAGCACGGCTTATCAACCGTGAAACAGTGTTTTTCTCTCACAGCAAATCAGCCACAGCCGGCTTATAAGCCAAAAACCCGCTCGTCAAAGCTTGCAGTTTACTAGTCGTCCAAGCTTGCAGTTTACTAGTCGTCCGTCCGGCTTGATCCTCCCCTCTGCGTCCATTCTACGGTCATATACATACACCATCGGCACGCCATCCGATCCAAGAATATATACCGGCCGACAGCCGGAGCCCAGCCAGAGGAGACGACGCAGCTCTGACTGCTCTGCCTTTCTTCCTCCCCTCCTCCTTTCCCCCCTACAGGAGGAGGAGGAATCAATCATCAATCCCCTCTGCTCAGCCTCAGCCGGCCCTCAGCAAGCAAGGGAGAGAGGCGGCCGGCGGCCGGGAGCAGTCCCCTCATCGAGCTCTCCGGGGCCGGCCGCGGGAAAAGGCGCGCCTTTCCTTTGCTTTGCTTCCCCTTGTCCTTCCGTGGTGCTCGGTCGAGGGGGCCGGCCGGCGGGGATGGGCGGCGGGGTCCGGGCGCTGATGCGCCGGAAGCAGGTGGACTCGGAGCGGACGCGCGCCGCCGGCAGCGCCCACCAGCTCCGCAAGGAGCTCTCCGTCACCCAGCTCGTCGCCATCGGTCAGGAACACCTCTTCTCTCTTTCTCTATCACTTTACATCACCTCTTCCTTCTCCTCCTCCTGCTTACTATATATAATTCCCTGAGGCCTGAGCCTCTCGTTTGGCTAATTTCGGTGGATCTTTGCGGGGATTTTGTCGGACCCCCGAAAGGCGCAAGCTTCGCTGTGTCCATTTTTCCCTTGGGTGCAGGTGCTTTTCGTGCTCTTGTCAACTTTGGCGGCGAAACAAATGCCTTTACAACGATTTGAATTGAATTTGCCGGATTCAGTTCAGGGCCCGTTCGTTTGAGGCAGTTTGACACCAGGAATTGTTCCGGTTAATGAAAGCTTATGTAAATCGACTAATGATTCCAGCCGGAATTCGTCCTGGCCATCATTCCGGAGGAAGCGAACGGGCTCTCAGTGAGCTGTTGATACTGAAACTCGAGCTAGAGCTATACTACTCTGAAATTTCACTTACAAAGTTTCCAATTCGTGTCTCACCGATCGATTCTTCTTTTGATGCCTTGGCACGTGTTTCATTGAGAAGAATATCGATTCTTAGTTCTGGGTAAAGTTAGAGAGGAATCTCAGTTGCTTCTTTCTCTAGTTTCTTTCGGTGGTTCCTCTGTTTAATTGGTTGGTGTTGGGTCAGTGTTGGCAACATGGCAAGGTGGGTGGGTGGTTGGTTGACTTGGTTCCGTACTGTTCCGGTCATTGCTACTCTGTTGATGTACATGCCCATTGTGCATAACATGCAGATCATAGCATTTAAAAAAAAAGTTTAATAACATGTAAACAATCTAGTTCATAAAGTACCTCAAGACGATACTCCATCTCCATACCACAAATCATTTATGGTGTAGCAATTTTTACATCCTTCTGATGTTCTCCAAGTATTTTCTCGCCAATGCAGATGGCTTGTTTACTGGTCTACATGTAATAGTTTGGACCAAAGAACCCTGTTTTTGTTTTGCTAATTATAGTATCTCACCAACGAATGTATTGATGATGGAACCGCTATGCCATTCCTCAGGTGTTGGGTCGACGATTGGAGCCGGGGTGTACGTCCTAGTTGGGACAGTTGCCCGGGAGCATTCTGGGCCGGCATTGACGCTTTCATTTCTGATAGCCGGAATAGCAGCTGCGCTTTCAGCCTTCTGCTATGCAGAACTTGCTAGCCGTTGCCCTTCTGCAGGAAGTGCCTACCATTATTCGTACATCTGCGTTGGCGAAGGGTAATTTACCGATACATTTGATGGAGTGAACATAGTTCATATATGGCATTCTTCTGCTGTTGAGTTTATGGTCTCACATTGTCCATTGCTTCATTATGCAGAGTTGCATGGTTGATTGGTTGGGCTTTGATACTTGAATATACAATTGGTGGATCAGCTGTTGCCCGTGGAATATCTCCCAATCTAGTAAGTGGAATTCCCCTGCATCTGATGTGTTCATGCAGATATTGATCAGTAGTTAATCTCCAATCTCCTTATACAAACTCTAAAAATAAAAAACTTTATGTTTTCAGGCCATATTTTTTGGAGGACAGGATAGTCTGCCGTGGATTTTAGCACGCCATGAGATCCCATGGCTTGATGTTGTTGTTGATCCTTGTGCTGCTTTCCTGGTTTTCGTTGTCACAGGTCTGCTATGCGTGGGGATAAAAGAGGTTGCTACCTTCTCCAATTCAGTAATAGCTACCTTACATATTTTCTGAGGATGTGACACCTGATCTTTCCTCTCTATTTTTTTTTCTTTTTTCAGAGTTCATTTGTGCAAGGAGTTGTGACAGTCCTAAATTGCTTTGTGATGCTATTTGTTATCATAGCCGGTAGTTACATCGGCTTCCAAACAGGATGGGTTGGCTACAAGGTTGCTGGAGGGTAATGCTAAAGACCATGATGCTTTGTTTCTTTTCTCAAGCCAGTAGTTAGCGCACTTACACTTCATTGATTTCAGATTTTTCCCTTATGGAGCGAATGGAATGCTTGCCGGGTCAGCAACTGTCTTCTTTGCCTACATAGGCTTTGATTCAGTTGCCAGCACTGCTGAGGAGGTTAGGAAATGACCTATTTCCCTTCTTGTTTGCTGGATCGTTAGCAAAATCTAATTCCCTCATCTAAGAACATGAATATCTAATTAACCTATGTTAACTTCTGACAGGTGAAAAATCCACAACGAGATCTGCCATTGGGAATTGGAACAGCATTGTCAATTTGCTGTTCCTTGTACATGTTAGTTTCAGTTGTTATTGTTGGTCTGGTACCATACTTTGCTATGGATCCAGACACCCCTATTTCATCTGCCTTTGCCAAACATGGGATGCACTGGGCAATGTAAGGACTGCTTCTCATTTTATCATGGATGATCTGGTGTGCATCTGACTGAGATTGTTCATGTGCTTATCCCTTTTTTAGGTATCTTGTAACAACTGGTGCTATTCTTGCTCTCTGTTCAACCTTGATGGGATCTATATTGCCACAGGTATAAGCATATCTTAATCAATGTATCATAAATTTTCTTCCGCGATTTGAGTCAATGGAATACGAGCCATCCGCCAAGTGGGCATGGCTTTAAATGAGTAACATCTGAAGAATAC
This sequence comes from Saccharum spontaneum, assembly GCA_022457205.1. Lineage (NCBI taxonomy): Eukaryota > Viridiplantae > Streptophyta > Magnoliopsida > Poales > Poaceae > Saccharum > Saccharum spontaneum. The sequence continues at coordinate 49,445,141 of CM039610.1, forward strand.
TGGCATATAATCTGGATATATATAGCCAGTTTTCTGCTTTATCTGTTCTCTCAACAAGCATATGCATCTTACAACTTCAATTTATGCTGCCATGGATATTCACGCTTCCACTTTGATACTTCCTTCAGCCAAGAATATTGATGGCCATGGCACGAGATGGCCTGTTACCACCATTCTTCTCTGATGTCCACAAGACGTCACAAGTTCCAGTCAAAAGCACAATAGTGACTGGCATCTGCGCTGCTGCTCTTGCTTTCTTCATGGATGTCTCACAACTGGCTGGAATGGTAAGGATTTACCAAACATGTTATTTGAGAATATATATGGACTTCATCTTGAGTTCAGTTATATTAATGAACCTTATCCCCAGAGATCATTGCAGCGTATGCATGTAGAATATGAGCATTATTGAATAATGTTTGGAACTAAAAAGGTTTTGTTTTTGGTTGCAGGTTAGTGTAGGCACACTACTCGCGTTCACTATAGTTGCTGTGTCCATCTTGATTCTTAGGTATGTTCCTCCAGATGAGGTACCCCTCCCATCTTCCCTGCAAGCATCATTCCGCTTGAGCCAAGAAAATGATGAGGAAAAGCTGAGGGGTGCCCTTGGAGACAATGATCATGAACAAGGGTCAGCTGAAATAAGTGATGTTGTAGTAGAATCAATTAATGACCCCCTCATTGAGAAGCAGCTGTACGCAAGTATGTCTGGGCAATCACATTACTGATTTCATATGCTTAAAACTTCTAAGCATGTGCATTTCAGTTAAGGTAGCTAATAAACTTGTCTGCTGACTCTTTAGGCAATTTGAATGAGACAAAACGGCGTAGGACTGCTGCATGCAGCATTGCATCTGTCTGCATAGGGGTTCTGATCCTCACAACTTCAGCTTCGGCGACATTCTTGCCCTTGTAAGTGCCGAATGTTCAGTCTATTATGCAAGAATGCATGCTTCCTTCCCCAGTTGACTTTCCTGCATATAAGCAAAGCACTCTAACAATCTAATCTGTGCCATGTCAGCCTGGTGAGATGCTTCGTTTGTGCTTTTGGTGGCCTGCTCCTCCTAGCTGGTCTGGGCATGCTCTGCTGGATTGACCAAGACGATGGGAGGCACTCCTTTGGCCATTCCGGAGGTACTCTTATCACAGCACGCTTCAGCAACTCATTGTACTAGGATCATATTGGTACTAATTGGCATTAAACATCTTTGCTTCTGTGTCTGCTGTAGGATTCATCTGTCCATTCGTCCCCTTGCTGCCAGTAATGTGTATCCTCATAAATACATACTTGTTAATAAATCTTGGGTGAGTACTTGATCCTTTCAGCTTTTTTACTACATATTCAAAACTGATATATGCTTTAACATGCATGAACTTGTTGGTTGTGTTCTTCAGTGGCGGCACATGGATGCGAGTGGGGGTGTGGCTGGTGATGGGAGTGTTCGTCTACATTTTCTATGGCCGCACCCACAGCTCATTGACAGATGTTGTGTATGTCCCTGTGGCTGAGGCGAATGAGATATATGGGCAATCCTCTTCATCAGGGTTTGTGGCGTAAAGAGATATGGAAGGAGATGTTTGTTGAAGCCTATCTTGAGCTAGTCAGGATACTTTTCACAGAACCTCATGGATCCTGACTTTAGCTGATCCCTGCTTGAGCTATTATACGCATTGCAGGGATGGGTTCGAAGAATTCAATTTGTATGTCAATTTTTAAAATGTGTAAATTGTAATGCGCGACTAAACTTGTGTGCCTCTGTTGGAGGAATGTAAATATTACATAGTATAGAACTATATATATATATATAGATGGTGCCTGTACCTGTATACAGGTGTTTAAAAAGGGGGGGTTCAGTCTAGGAATTTGTACGTTTTAGTACAAATTTGTTGTAAATTCCCAAGATTGAAATTATAGTCCCCAATTCAAACAGGCCTGTGTGAGGCGTATTATGTGGTCAAAGCCTCAAACACATTTTATTTCATGGTGGTAGGATCATTACATGAGAAAAACTGCTCATGGAAAAATAATATTTTCAACTGAGGTTGAGTAGTACATCATGATACACTATTTTAACAAGATGAGCTACATCACAACACACAATAAAGAAAAACTTCAGCAGAATACAGTATAGTAGTATCAGGCTATCAACAATTCAGATTCAATGCACCATGTTTCCACCAGCACCAGGTTTTTGGACAACTTGCTTGGGAGTCATACCGGTCTGTTTCCGCAGAAATCCAAATCACCTACAAGTTGTTCTTGCACAGGGTGTAAAAGGTAGATCCATCAACTGTCTCCATAGTTAACTGATTGAGCCGCAACAGCATCAGCAGGCAGGCTCTTCCTTTGCGCCCTAAAAGGGACAAAAGCAAAAAAGAAAAACAGAAAAAAGGTTAGCTACCACAGCAGAATTGTTCAAGAGCAATGTGTCAATGAAACAGCAATCTAACAAAAGGATTTTGTTCAACATGCTATAACATTTGCTATTTTCAAATCCACATGCTAAGAGCAGTAAGTGCACGCACCCAATCCTATTTCTCCAACATGGTCCTGGTTCAATGCAACACTTCCCTGAGCTTTGTCACCACCGAAGTATGAATTTAGTTTGGATATTCCCTCCTGCAACTCCTGATGCAATAAAAAAGTGCAAAAAAAACAATTAATTGCTTTGAGGTAGATGACTGGTCCATTTCTGATCGAGAATGCATTGACAAAAACGAAAAGCAAAAATTGAGGAAATAGAAAGTGAAGATGTTGCAGAATATGTCATCAATTGATTTTTTTAAAGAGTAAGGCCATCTACGAGGTTTCAAGAACTATGTGTAGTTTTGTAACCACTACCGAGCATGCAGAAAGTACTATGGACAGAATTACAAACAACAATGTAGTTAAAGAAATTCAGACCTCCCATGATGCTAGACTCTTCATGTAAGAAGGAAGTTGCTCATACTCCTCCTTAGATGCCCTTATCACTTCTTTGAAAGAATTACCTTCATGGAGTCAACAGCAGGGGAAAAAATCAGAACTAGCAAAGGCTTGACATGTCTTTAAAACATCTAAGACATTCATTCTAATCACCTTGACCATTTCTTTCATTTTGTGGAGTCATAATTTCAGCTTCATTCATGATCTTTTCTCCATAATCAGTACTAAACAGTAGAGCATTAAACAAATAAATTAGGTCACATTTAAGATAAGATTACAATAAGTAATAAAGTAACATTAGAAGTAAACACAATAGCAGTGAGAAAACCTGAGGAGAGATAGCTATGGTAATTCCTTCTGTTACCTTTCAGGATTCTTGTAAAGCTTCTTTGGGCCCACACCATAATTTGCACCTGCAAAATCCCAGTAAATATTCAAGACAAAAGTTAGTAGCCGGTGAGAAATGCTAATACAACAAGCACAATGCGATTAACCGGCTACGTTAGGCAAAATATTTTCCTTGCATACCTTCAGAAGAAAGAGTAGCTAGACAAGCATCTGAAAACCCAAGATCCTTCAGTGACCCTTCAAATCTAATTAGCAGTCAAGAAAAGCACAATATGCTGCACTCAAGCAAATGACAATCTATCGTTCCGAACAGAACAAAACCAAACCAAACCAAAGAGGATACATCGCGTCGTTGTCATCATCAAACCGCCGCTTACCCGACCTGAGCACTGAACGCGACACGCTAAGGCATCCATCTCCAAGGTCCTCAACCTTACCGACATTTCCATCTTCCACTTCCACATCCACATCAAACTCAGGCTCCTTTGCGTCTGCACACCAAACAAACAGTGGTCTCACCTCATCCCAGCGAATCGAAACAAACGCTGCAGCCTGCAGCCAGAGGTTGGGAAACCGATGGGGTTACCGGCGGGCTCGTAGCCGAAGGAAGCGAGGTGGGACTGGAGGGCGCTGGCGTGGCGCGCGTAGACGTTGAGTGCCTCGCTGCAGTGGCCGAGGAGCTCCTCGAAGGAGACGGTGCCGAGGGCGATGGACTCGATGCGCTGCAGGTCGGCGGCCGCCGCCTCCGCCCTGTACTCCAGCTTGTGCAGGAACGAGGTCCTCGCCATATCTGCGAGGATCCCGACGCCGTGAGCAGGAGGAGCCTTACGGGGAGGGAAGGAGGGAGAGGCGTGCGCGTGAGGTGGTTACCGAGGTGGATGGGGCGTTGGGAGACGGCGTCGGCGAGCTCGCGGGATGAGGACTCAGCGTGGTTTAGCAACGACGAGAGGGACTCGCAGAGGGCCCTGATGGACTGATCCATCCCCCCTCCCACTGCGTCTTCGGCGGCGGCGGCGGCGGCGATGAGGGGCGGGGCTCGCCGGAGACGGCGAAGGGGATTTGGGGATTTCTGTTCGAAACTTTTGGGAGGGAGGCGCGGGCAAAACTGCTGTTTCCTGGCGGGTAGGCCCGCTTGTGTGATGGACCTACTACATGTGCTATCGGGCTTGAGATAGCCTTCTGCTGATCACTTTGTATGGGCTAAAGTTTTGGCCCAACGGGCCATTTTTTTTATTTGAAGTTAGAGATTATAATCACCATGGCGTAGAAATGGAAATTTATTCAGGTGTGTTTAGTTCGCGAAATATTTTGGGTTCGGCTACTGTAGCGCTTTCGTTTGTATTTATTAATTAGTGTTTAATTATGGACTAATTAGGCTCAAAAGATTCGTCTTGTGGTTTTCTACCAAACTATGTAATTAGTTTTTTCTTTCATCTATATTTAATGCTCCATACATGTGTCAAACATTCGACGTAACAGAAAATCTTGAAATATTTTGGGAACTAAACATGGCCTTAGGGAACGAATAGCCAATTACTCTACTCTTTAGTCTTAGCACATGCTAGTCCAGAATCAGGGAAACAAATTTAAGATAATTTTATTGTAATATTCCTCTTTGGTGAATTTTTGTGAATTAAGTAAACATGAATCTCAAGTTTAGCCTTTAACTTTTGATCTAAGTATTTTTTTTCATCCACGTATTAATTTTGAACATTAGTGCTTATTTTTCTTTTATTCAAAATTAATTTCATTTTATTTAAAAAACACAGGTCCTAACTACGTCGGTAGTTACTAAAATTGCATAAGCAACCATTTCAGCTTGTTGCAGCATGGCACTAAGGAGGTGTTTGGTTCGCGAACTAAATTTTAGTTTCTCATCGAATCTTTAGATACATGTATGGAGTATTAAATATAGACTATTTACGAAACTAAAAATATACGGTGAGGATAATTTGCGAGACGATTTTTTAAGCTTAATTAGTCCATGATTAGCACTAATTGCTACAGTAAAATATGTGCTAATGATGGATTAATTATGCTTAATAAATTCGTCGCGCGGTTTACTCACGGAATAAATTATTTTAAATATCCTTTATAATGACAAAGATGAGTAATTTAGATGCAAATTTAGGATGTTACTTTACATAGTTTTTATAATAGATGGGATGGGTAATTCTTTAGAAAACAAAATAGATCCAATGGCTATAATCGGTGAGGATGATTTGGATTTACAAAATAAAATGCTAGGTGTTTGTTATTGTGATAATTCATCTTCAGGTATGTCGTGAGAATCACGCCACGTATTCGGTATCTTTACTATATAGAGCTAGAAATTCCTAGCTTCGACAAATCTACTAGGGCCGACTAAACAGGACGAGAACATTTTGTGGGCCTAATTAAATTGAATCAGATTACCGTACCGGATCGGCCATCATCATGGAACTTTAGGGCCATATAATAATACAATAAAATATATGAGAACTTGGAACAATGTGGCGGATCCTTAGCAGCTATGTTCCAGAAACGTAGGGAACGTGGTACGTGGTACGGCATTTTCAAAAACTATATAGAACGAAAGGGGTATACAACTTCAGATTGTTCCTTCAACTAATGGAACGCGTACCAAATCCAAATGGAACGATGGCATGGAACGCGTTCCCAAAACAAGGAACGTATTCCCAGAACGTGATCCTGAAACAATGAACATGTTCTAAATTCTTGGAACGAGGAACATGTTTCATCAAATTTAAAACTTAGACAATTCTGAAATAATAGGGATAAAATAGTAGATAACTGAAGTACTGAACTCTCCACTCTCCAGCTAGACTACAGCAGTGCAAGTGCAACCTGCAGCCTGCAGCCTATCTAGTTTTCTAATCCTGGATCCTGATTACTAAAATACTGAATTACTAGTAGATAATAAGTCCTTGGAGAAGGTTGCAACGAACAATGCAACATGAAGCCTCATAATCTGTCTTGTACGCCTGTGCTCCTGCTGTCCTTGTGCAGATTGCAGACCTGTAATCATAAAATTGTGTGACAGTGATTAACATTTCAATGTAATTATGAGAAAAATAGTTCACATTTGATTTACAATTCTCTTTGCCTCTCAAATTATGGAGTCTTCTAGATCTCTGTCCCACTTGGCATGTGCGCCTCCTTCTTTGTAGCTCTCTGTCATCCTTGACAAAAACCGCAGAATCGAGTGTATGAACACAAGTTTATCTGCAGTGTTAGCATTCAGGTTGTTCCTCTTTGCACTGTGTATGTATTGATAAGTGCTCCGTATCCTCTCAGCTGAAGAACTACTAATAGGTTGTGATTGTGATAGAACCTTCTGTGCCGAATCTGCTTATTCCGGAGTCCCCGAGCCGTAGATGGTCCACCAATCAATTGCTTCCATTGAGTATGCATCTTGTTGGACAGCGGGCAGTGCATACACGCCGATCTGGTGGCCTTCCTTCCCTTTTGTAGGTGCTGATACCGGGCTCGGGCTTCTCCGCGTGCGGGCCTTCGAATCAGGCATGGGGCGATTGCTGGACTGAGTCCGATTCGGAGCCAAGCGCGAGTCTGCCTCTGCCATGCGTCTGCTCCCTCTGTCCCAGATTGCTTGACGTCGTAGGATTGGGACCTGTAACCAATAACGGAGATAAAAATCCCTAATA
>CM039610.1:49452179-49493793 GCA_022457205.1 Saccharum spontaneum
AGAGTGCGAAACCCTTTGCTTCTTGATACGTATTCTAGCTACCATTAGATTGTGATGAAAGAGTCTGACCAGCTCATGACTTCTTTCATCACACCATTCGATTCATATTGCTACATCAGCATGCCGTTCGGATTAAAAAACGCGGGAGCAACATACTAGCGATGTATGCTCAAGTGCTTCGGTGATCTCATCGGAGAGACCATCGAGGCTTATGTGGACGACATCGTAGTCAAGTCCTAAAAAGGTTGACCAGCTCGTGGTTGACCTCAAAAAACCTTCACGAAACTTCAAGAGAATGGCATCAAACTCAACCCCGAAAATGCGTTTTCAAGGTCCTGAGGAGGATATTGCTCAGGTTCATCTTCTCTGAGCGCGGCATCGAAGCCAACCTAGAGAAGATTGCAACCATCACTTGGATGGGTCCAATTCAGAACATAAAGGGGGTACAGCGGATCATGGGATGCCTCGCAGCTCTCAGTCGCTTCATATCACGCCTCGACGAGTGAGGACTCCCCCTTTACTGGCTTCTGAAGAAAGCCGACCGATTTACGTGGACACTGAAAGCTCAAGAAGCGCTTGACAAGCTTAAGCGACTCCTGAAAAACACCCAGATTTTAGTCCCTACGACCGACCGTGAACCACTCCTACTCTACATCACAGCTACCACCCAGGTGGTCAGCGCCGTCCTAGTGGTGGAACGGCAGGAGGAGGGACACACCCTCAGAGTACAGCGTCCAGTGTACTTTGTCAGCGAGGTGTTGTCCGACACCAAATCTCGTTACCCCTAGATCTAGAAGCTCCTATACACCATATTGATCACCAAAAGGAATCTCTGCCACTACTTCGAGTCACACCCGATAACAGTTGTATCATCATACCCTCTCGGTGAGGTCATCTAGAACCAGGAAGCCACAGGGAGGATTGCGAAGTGGGCACTCGAGCTGATGGATAAAGGGATCACGTACGCCCCAAGTACTGGCTGACTTTGTCGTAGAATGGATCGAGATCTAGATGCCACCGGCGATCGTCGACCAAGAGTACTGGACCATGTACTTCAATGGTTCGTTGATGAAGATAGGCGCCCATGTAGTACTAGTTTTCATCTCCCCTCTTGAAGTGCAGATGAGGTATGCAGTCCACCTCTATTTTCCTGCTTCCAACAATGTCGCAGAATATGAGGCACTAATCAACGGCCTGTGCATCGCCATCGAGCTTGGCATCTGATGACTCAACGTCTAGGGTGACTCGCAACTGGTCATCGGCCAGGTCATGAAGGAGTCAAGCTATCATGATGAAAAAATGGCTGCCTACTGCCATGAGGTCCAGAAATTGGAAGACAAGTTCGACAGTCTCGAGCTCAACCATATCCCAAGACGGCTCAATGAAGCAGCCGATACTCTGGCCAAGATGGCGTCTGACAGAGAGCCCATACGAACAGGCATCTTTGCCAGTGACTAGTATGTCTGTCTAAAGAAGTCAGAGCAGGTCAGTGACAAGCCACCTATCCCGGAGGCGAGGCTAACCAACCACCAACCCTCGCTGCTTTCATGGTTTTGGAAATCAACAAAGATCTAGCGACAGAGCCTGACCCTCCGGCTGACTGGAGAACCCCATACCTTGATTGCCTCATCTGCGATGCGCTCCCGGCCAACAAGACGAAAGTACGACGGCTCGCACGCCGCGCCAAGTCATTCATTGTCATCGGGGAAGAGCTCTACAAAAAGAGCCACACAGGGGTCCTGCAGCGATGCATCCCCACTGAGCAGGGGAAGAAGCTGCTAGATGACATCCACCATGACACGTGTGGACACCACACAGAACCAAGGACCCTAGTCAGCAAAGCTTTCTAACAAGGCTTCTACTGGCCCACCGCAGTAGCCGATGCCGAGCAGATTGTTTGCACCTATGAAGGGTGTCAATTCTACGCCCAACAAACCCATCTGCTAGCTCAAGCGCTCTAGACAATCCCTATCACATGGCCATTTGCGGTCTAGGGGCTCGATCTGGTCGAGCCCCTCAAAAGGGCGCCTAGGCTATACACACCTACTTGTCACTGTAGACAAGTTCATGAAGTGGATAGAGGCCTGGCTGATCGTGAAGATCAGGTCTGAAGAAGCCATGAAACTCTTCACGGACATCATCCACCGCTTTGGGTCCCGAACTCCATAATCACAGACAATGACACACAGTTCACGGGGAAGAAATTCCTCAGATTCTGTGATGACAACCATATTAGGGTTGACTGGGCTACTGTGGCACACCCCTGCACAAATGGACAAGTTGAGCGCGCCAATGGCATGGTGCTCCAGGTCATCAAGCCTAGGATCTTCAATAGGATCAACAAATTTGGCGGGTGGTGGGTCACGGAGCTTCCCGTGGTTCTTTGGAGCCTAAGGACGACCCCCAGTAGGGCCATGGGCTACACATCCTTCTTCATGGTCTACAACATCGAGGCAGTTCTCCCGACCCACCTCGACTATGGAGCACCGAGAGTAATTGCATACAAGGAGCTGGAGGCCAAGGAATATCTTGAGGACACTGTGGACCAGCTCGACGAGGCCCGCGATGTCACCCTCGCACGCTCCGCCAAGTACTAGTAGGTGCTACACCGATACCACGGCCGACGGGTCAGGGGCTGAGCCTTCAGTGTCGACGACTTAGTACTCCGACGCGTCTAGAGCGCCAAGGACCACCACAAGGTTTCTCTGCTGTGGGAAGGGTCATACGTCATTGCCAAGGTGCCCAGGCCAGGAACGTACAAGCTTGTGACCACCGATGGCAAAGGCTTCACCAACGCTTGGAACATCAAACAGCTACATCCTTTTTATCCCTAGATCGCGTCTTAAGCTATGCATGTACATATGGGAAATAAGAATGATGTTTTCGAAAAACACCGTCTCTTACTCATTTTCACTTTGTCTCTCTCTCGGTTGCTAAGTAACGTCTGACCCCAGCCATAGCCTAGGATTGGCCCTTACTCAGGGGCTGGTAAGGAGCGTATACACACAAAAGCACCCCACGTCCGACCCCTCTTTACGTGAAAGATCTCAAAGTTAGAGTCACAGAGAGACACACTGAGTAAAACTGGTCAGACTGCGAGAAACCTACGCCCCAGCGGCTATGGCACTCTCGCTCACCAGCGTAATTAGGATCTCCCGCCCACACCTCAAACTTCAGGATCTTCATGACTAAATAGGAACAAATCACAATGGCCTTTTATACATTAAAAAAAGAACATATAATTGTTCATACGACCGACTCTAAAAACAAAATACTTGTTCAAAGTCATTACAAGTCTTTTGGCACTTTGGCCTGAACCAAATTAATCAGTTACCCCTCTTGGGGAGGACTGCGTCTGCTATCTTACTTGCCAAGTCTTGTGAGAGGAGAGCCACATCGTCTTCCATCTTCTCTAGCTCCTCATCTTCATAGCCAGGGGCGTAACCTTGGCTCATCGCCTCCAAGTTGATAGACTCTGCATAGTGGGAGCGAGCGATGGTGAAGGTGCGGTTGATGCCAGCATGGAAGGTGCCCCTCTCAAGCTCTCACACGCGGTCCGAAATTAGGGTGATACGGGCCACAAGTGAGCTCATCTCCGATGGCTAAGCGAGCCCAAGGTCGTGGTAGACTAAGTTGGCGGCGAAGTGCTCATTGTCATATGCCATGGTTTCCCTCTGTAGGGCTTCCTTCACCTCGGTTAGCTCTTTCTAACTCTAGGCCAGGTCCCTGGCAAGCCCGACAGAGATACCCTTGGCCTCCTACTTTCGGGTTCTCTCCCTTTCGAGATCACTCTGGAGGGAGCTGACCCACTACTAGGCATTGTCGCGCTCTCGATAGGCCTCATTGCGCTTCTCGTAAAGGGTGGTACGCTCAGAGCAAAGCCTCGTCTCGGTCTGGCGTTAGTCATCTCGCTCCTTGTGGAGCCACTTGGCTACCGTGGCATCTTGGAGGGCCTTTGCCTCCAGCGCGGTGACCTTCTCCTGGGCCGCTAGCTTCAGCCTTTTCTCCTTCTTGAGCTCACCTTGGAGGTTGAGGATCTGTTGGCGGGCCTTAGCATCCCACTGACGCAGCTCGTCGCGCTCCTTCTTGACTTGCGCAGCCTCCTCGTCATCCTTGCGGGCCCTCTCCAATAGGTCTGAGACCATCCTCTCTGCCTCCTCAGCATGTTGATGGGCCTCTGCCTTTTGGGTCTAGAAGCTGGCCACCTTTGCGATGAGGTGGTCCCAGGTCTCCTTCTACCGATGAAGAAACTAGGATTTCTCCTAGTTTCGCTCTATCAACAACTCCGGTAGGAGCATGAGTCAAAAGCGACGAGATATAGAACAAGAATCAAAGGCATGCGTGCCTCATACCTGGCAGGGGTCGGTGACATTGTTCAACTTGGCAAGCAGGGTGTTCAGGGAATGAGCCACGCCTCTGAGCTCCCCAGCAAAGCCACCCCACTCCCTTTCTTCTACGACGTCATCAAGGATGAACGACGTAGCAGCGGGGTTCAACTGGTCAACCCACTCGATCCTGGGTCCACCCCAACCAGGGTTGCCCCCACCCAGACCAAGGTCTGGGGCAGCTTTGCATCAGCTCTAGGAGGCATCGACCCCTCCTATGGTAGCCCCCTGCCGAGACCGCCTCACTAGCTGGAACAGAAACGGCTGTCTGTGCCGTCACCATAATTCCCAGGGATGCCACGGGTGCATCCCTTTCCTCGCGCTCCACCTCGGGTGCCTCCACCTGCGGCGGTGAGGTTGCGCCCAGCTGTGCCTTGCCCGCTATGCGTGTCGCGGACCCTTCCTCCTCCGATGGCCTCCCCGTTTGCTCCGCCACAGACATGACAGATTGGGAGACCGTTGGCCTAGCTCACATTGCCACAACCTCCGATGTCACGATCGTGGCAGGCCACCCTACCTCTCTCGCTACGCGCTGCCCACAACGCGTGTCGTGGAGGCATCCTGCGCCGTCCGTCCCTCTCCCGCCCGCTCAGCTGTGAACGCGTCAACCTTGGTAACGGACGGCTTTGACTGTGCCACTTGATCTGCTATGGACACCACCGCCATCATCAGTAGGGCTTGCCCAGATGGCCCTGTAGCCTCCCCGGCACCGCTCTCGCTCGAGCTGGGCGTGGCACAGATTAATGACTGTTGGGTCGCCCGAAGGGCGACAACCTTCCGTGGCGCCACCACCAGGCGGGTAAGTAGCCGGCCGGTGCTGCCAATGTACGCGAAGTATCCGACCCATAGCAAATTTTTGTCAAAAAAGCAGTGAACACAGGAGGATCCATGATGTACCTAGACGCCACTGGACGATGAACCTTCGAGGCCGGTCCTCCCGACCACAACAATGCGTCGAAGGCGCGAGGCCGCTTCTAGCCAGCATGTTGTTCGGGGAGTCTGTCTGGGGCGGGGCGGTCCATCTCCGTTGTCCCAGGGGGGTGTTCTGCTCCCCCTGCTCCGTGGTGTGGAATGAAAGGGACCCGACGGCCGCTGCGATGCGTCATCTTCTTCCTCCTCTTGCGCCAGCTCGTCCCAGTCAGAGGCTAGGATGAAGCCGATCGCCTCCCCCTCTACATGGAACAAGGGCACGACACCATCACCGGGCCACCTCCCCATCTCCTTGTCATCATCCTCATCATCGTCATCTTCATCATCTTCATCGTCGTCACCCTGCTGCTTCAGCGCCCTCTTCCGCTTCCTCTCCGTCTCCTTGTCCTTTTTCGCCTTCGCCACCTCAGCCGTGGCGTGATTCTTTGCTTTCCTCTCAGCGTCCTTTGGTAGTGGCGGATCGGAGACTCAGACATGAAGACCGGGCTGTGAGCCACTATAGTAAGATCCAGAATAGGGTCAATGAGAAAGGAGATGGCGACGCAGCTTACCAGCTCGATGAATCCTGCATCCGGACGCATCAGGGGTTGACCCGGGGCTGGGTACACTATGACAAGGTCTGCCGTCAGACCCACCGGGCGGTCCAGCGTATCCTTGAGGCAGTCCTCCACCTCGTTGGGGGTGATCGCCTCCTTGGAGATCATCATCGTTCCCTCTGGCGCTGAGTCGGGCGTCATCTCCCACATCTGGAGCTTGCGCGCCATTAGCAACGCTAGCCTCCTGACGTGGAAAGCCCCGATGACCTCGGCCCCGCGGAGGTAGCGCCCTTCAGGGTCTCGATGACCCGGAGGAGGTCGCCCAGTTTCCTCTGCTCCTTGGCAACGAGCCCATACCTCCACGTGTCCGGTGCCTCCTCGATTGGGCGGTCAGAGAAGATCAGTTGGGGGCAGCATCATCGTTCTTCAGATAGAATCAGAACTTGTGCCACCCCTTGTTGGACTTCCTCAGTGGGATTGGCATGTACTCTGACGCCCAGGAGCCCTAGAGACGGATGCTGGCTCACCCCATCGGCATCGCCAGGTCAGCCGACTTCTTCTTCTCCGCCTTTCTCTTTTGCAGCTCGACTACGAAGAAGTATTTCTAGAGCTCGAAGTGGGGCTCGATCCCCAAGTACCCCTCACAGAGCACGATGAAGGCTAAGATGTGTTGAATCCCATTGGGATTAAGATGTTGTAGCTCGATTTTATAGTGGTGAAGGAGCCCGTCGAAGGAACTTGTGGGGGGAGATGCCAGCCCACATTCGTGGAAGTGCACGAACGAGACAACATAGCCGTCAAGCACCACCGGCCCGTCTTCATTGACAGGTACGAGCCACTCGTCCCCCGTGACCCTCACATGGAGGAGACCCTTCTTGACGAGGCCCTCTAGACGCGAATGGCGAACATTGGAGCGAGGCCACAGTTCCATTAGGGAGCAGGGATGGTGGCGCAAGGGCTAGGTAGCGATGGAAGGAGGGTCATGGCAAACCCTAACAAAGGTGGCGGTGGCAGCAAGAAGGCGAGCGCAAGGAACGCGAGCACAGATGATGAAGAAGGTGAGATTGCTGGGCGTGTGTGATGAAAAACAGGGGAAACCTCTGTATTTAAGAGAGGGAAGCGAAAGGCGAACCGCCCGCCTAGATTCACGCGCTGTCCCGTCCTGTCAAAACCATCGCATCATTCTGCCCAGCCGTGCGCGTGCCATTGACTAGTCGCTCCCTCGTAGGACACGGTGGGCGATGGATCAACGGCCACCAGGCTAGGAACCATCGCAGGTAAGTAGGGATTTAGAGCTAAAAACGCTCCTACGGCCCATTATGGCCTAGGAGTTCGAAGGCTGACCCACTGATGGGTTCGACAGCCGCTCCAAGGGTACCCTTTCAGAGCAAGGGGCAGAAGAGGTTGGGCCCGCTAACGGCCAGTACCTAGGCGCACGAGCGTCGTGGCATCCTGACCCATGTTCGAGTCTTGACCACGCACGGTCCATGGTTTTTCCTCAAAGAAAGGCGACGAGCCCTCAGGACCGGTCGAACAGACCTGAGAACTATATGGACTGGCCATCAGGAATCTGGGAGTCGGTCACCAGCTGACCCATGCCGGATCCCCGTGAACGGGAACTACGACCCCATTCAAACTATCCCGTTAGTAGCTCACCGAGCACCATGATTGGTCCAACGAGGAAAATATGGCACGGCTCAACCCCTCCATTTTCTCAAGAAAACGCTTGAGGAAGAACGATCACAAGATAAAGCCGACCCCTCGACTGGACCCCTGCTACGTGCGGGGGCTCGGGGGCCTGGACTCGCAAAGAGACCTGATGCATGGTCGCATATGAATAGTAGATCGACCATGACAACCTAACTAAAGAAGCCCTACGAGCTGCAACAGGCAAGCTAGCACTCTGAAGTCTCCCCATATGAAAAAGCCTACGAAGGAGTATCAAACTCCTCCACGGGCTCGGGGGCTACTTTCGGGTACCAATATTAGGGTATCCAGAGAAAAAGAGCTAATGGTTACAAACATTAACACGCCCAAACGATTAGAGGCGTAACCACGGCTTCACCCGACCCCAAGGGCGCGGGCTCCGTCTTGCCTGACCCCTTGGACACGGGCTCCGCCTCCCTCGACCCCAAGGGCGCAGGCTCCATCTCGCCTAACCCCTTGGGTGCAGGTCTGGCCACGTCCGACCCCCCAGGGAAAGGCTCCGCCTCGTCCGACCCTAAGGGCATAGGATCCGTCCCGCCCGACCCCCTGGAGAGGATTCCGCCTTGCCCAACCCGAGGATTGCGGAGTCGGCCTCAGACGGGGGCGCGGGCTCCCGCAGCCCCCGACCGCTACGAACACGGGATGTGGGGACAGGACCATGCCCCTAACATTAGGGAGGGGCGGACGCATCTCGATGTAACCGGCGGCCGCCATAGGCTATACCTAGGCACTCACGTCTCCAACAGCGCCAGGTGGACCAGCACTGTGCTGTTCGATCCCCGTGCAACTCCAGACAAGGGGATCTATTGACCATACCGCATGCCAAGGCAGGACCGGGTGCCGCGGCCGAGCGGCGGCGCCTGCCTGTAGCAACAGTGATGGACAGGGGCATCATTACCAAGGCGGCAGCGCCTGCCTGTAGCGCCGGTGATGGACAAGGTCGCAACGTGTGCACACCTTTATTGTGGTCTACAGGACCCGCCCACGGAGGAGAATGGCAGTGCAGCCCCGGGCTCTCTCTTTCTCTGTTTTTCTCTTTCTTCTTTTCCTCCCTCTCTCCCTCGTGTACCCCGGGTCCTTCCCTTGGTCTATAAAAGGGAAGGCTAAGCACCCCATTTGGGGAGGTTTTTCCAACACTCAGAAGCACATTACGACCCCGCGACTCCACGAGAACACAACGACACGTATACACCCACAGCCCACAGAGACTTGGGAGTTCATCCCTCTCTCGACCATTTGTAACCCTTACTACAAACTCAAGTGCAAGTAACATGAACAGCTTGCCACTGGACGTAGGGACATTCCGTCCGAACCAGTATACATCTTCGTGTCCTCTTTGCACACCATCCGAGCCCAGAAGCACAATCCACAAAATTCACTGACCGGTAGTTTCAAAACACCGACACTCCTAGCCTGTTGTTTTGTACGTAGAAAAACCAAAAACCTCCTAGCATGGAGAGAACTTCTTGCTCGGAATTGAAAACAGAGGCAGCTCATTCTTTTCTGAAAATCAAATAAAAATACTCTGAACATTTGAATCACTCTGAACATTTACAGAACTCCAACTGTTCTGACACACATGGATAGATGGTTTCCTTCACATTGGCTTCAAAGAATGTCAACAGCCATTGACTATTTCCGCCTCAGAGAGCGTTTCTGTGCACATCTTCAAAACGGAAGTAACATGTTTGTTGCACTTGCAGGTAGCTTGGTGAATCAGCTGTTGCCTGTTGGCAAACCAAAATTGGCCTCTGGCGGCAGTTGCGTTCGGCCGGAAGCAAAAGGAAATGCAGGCATGCAAGCAATTGGGAGGAATAAATAATGATGATAATGCATAGAATATATTCGTTCAAAAAATGATGATATAAATATATATTTTTTTTGCCTAGATTGCTTGTAGGTATCCGACGAGGATGAGGAAGCCCGGAGAAGAAAATGACGTGTCTCTTCGAGTTGGAAAGCGAGGATATGGATGTATCGTCAATACGTCAATGTAGCCAAAATGAGCATGAAACATGAGACGTGGACGTTCAGCTAGCGACCTGGCCGTCCAGAAGATGTAAGTGAAAGAAAGTGCCCGGTTTGTTCTTTCTATTGGGGAAAAAATCAGTTCCGAAACAGAAAGGATGAACATATACTTTTTCTACAACTCAGTTAGCGATTACTCCCTCCATCCCAAATTATAAGACGTTTGACTTTTTTGACACCAAGTTTGACCACTCGTCTTATTCAAAAATTTGTGTAAAATATCAATTCTTTTATCGTGGCTTGGTATATTAATAAAAGTTCCTCAAGAATGACTTAAATTTGACTATGTTTGTACAAATTTTTTGAATAAGACGAGTGGTCAAACTTGCGATCAAAAAAGTCAAACGTCTTATAATTTGGGATGGAGGGAGTATTATTATCCATATGAAATCATTGCGTGCAATTTTGTCCAGACTGCTTGCTATCGATTTGATTTGGTTCAGTCAACTTTATCTCCAAGGTAATACAGAATGGTTGTGTAGCCTGATCAGGCAAATGCATCCACGGATCAGGCCTGAGCAGATATCGAGAAGACAGATGGGCCAGCCCATTAATGGAATTGGGACGTGGCTGATTGTGGGAGAAAAAAACAGTCAACTTTATTTCCAAGGTAATAATACAGAATGGTTGTGTACCCTGATCAGCAAATGCATCCAATGCACGGATCAGGCCAGAACAGATATCGAGAAGCCCATTAATGGAATTGGGACCTTAGGCAATCCACGGCAACAAACAAATCCGTGAGCAGGTTGATTGTGGGAGCAAAAAAAATGATGTACAGAAATAAGGGTAATGGTAGATGGTAGATTACAATTTACGGAGTTGGGTGGGCCCTAGATTCTTCGTGCACAAAACTTTTGATTTTGGACAACTGAAGTTACGAACCTTGCCTAACCAGCGTTTAGAAAAAGCCGCAGCTGCAGCAAAAAAAATCAACTATCATCTACTGTTAGCTATAACTAGAAAAAGCCACAGCGAGCAAGTGGACGTCTGAAGTTAAGAACCTTGCCTAACCAGCGTTTAGAAAAAGCCACAGCTGCAGCAAAAGATCAACTATCATGTACTGTAGCTATAACTAGAAAAAGCCGCGGCGAGCAGGAGAACGCTGGTTGGCAGTAGTAGTGTAAGAAAATCAACCGTCTCCACCAAAACAAGATAAACTAAATGGGTTTAAATTTAGAACGCCCCAATTTCATTATAAATCACACGTATACAAATCTCCTTACTAATATAGTACGGATACTTAACTTAGAAAGTTTCTGAAAACCATAACTATTTATAACTAAGTTTTTTGAAATTATAACTATCTAATCTAACACTTTGATCAACAATGACAATACAATCAAGCTACAAAATCCTAACCACAGTTTGATGCTCTCTGCCATGTTAAAAAGAGTAACACTATTGTTCCCAGCTGCCATCTCTAGACACTCATGTCTTTTGCATCTTGGACCGTAGTTCTTCTCAAGAGTTAGGTAACTTGACACAACATTTTGGTTTCCTCTAATATTTTAGAGTTCATTACTTACATAACTTCGTAGCTCCTTATAAGATAAGCATGAAAGCTAGCTCATATATAAACCTATTTCTTATAATTTGGAAGGAATCCTAGGGGTAGTGGTAGGAGTATATAATAGTCATTAGTGCAGATATAGCTTATAAGCATGCAAACCATTGGCGCAATTTATACAAAACTATTGATGTATCATTCATTTACCATGAGTGCACTTTAGAATCAGCAGATTTTGGACGGCATGATGCATGAGTGCAATCTTGTGGTGGTGACAAATTAAACTCTCGGCTTAGATGGGCTGCCCATATAGCCTATTTCTTATAAGCTGTTTATAACAAAATATAGAATGGTTGTGTACCCTGATCAGAACAAATTCAAAGACCAACCATATAGTAACTTAGCTTATACGGAGTATTATATATATATCCTACTATAAAAGAGCGAGTTTTTCTGAGGGGGCTCTTGCTCTACAATAACCGTTCGATCTAAGCGTCATGTTATATGAGCCCTCCATTATCAAGATCTTACATGTAAGATGTAAGACTCTTCTTAAGCCACGGTTCCTCACCCGATCCGCCAGGGACGTCGAACTCGTGCAAAGTGTCGCGCTAGAAGTCCGAA
Source organism: Saccharum spontaneum (assembly GCA_022457205.1). Lineage (NCBI taxonomy): Eukaryota > Viridiplantae > Streptophyta > Magnoliopsida > Poales > Poaceae > Saccharum > Saccharum spontaneum. Next base: position 49,463,900 of record CM039610.1, read on the forward strand.
GTCGTGTTGAACTCGTGCAAAGTCTCGCGCTAGAAGTCCGAAGTCGTCCTGCACTAGAAGTCTAACAAGGATACGAAGTTCCCCGCGCGAGAAGTCCGACAAAATTACGAAGTTCTGATAACATGAAGTCCCTATATATATTTCTCGTAGCACGCCGTAGAGACGAAGCGGAAAGAATTACGAGGCACATCAAACTCGTCGAACTCTACCGGACTCCTCGATGCGATCGTTAATCTGAGCGCAACAAGTTCCCGTCGCCGCCGCTATCGGCCTCCTCCACGCGGACGATGTTGATCTGAGCGCTATGAGTTACCACCGCCGCTACTAGGAACGTTAATCTATCGCCGCTACGAACGTTTGCCCGTGAGTTCCATGATCTATCTGACTGCAGTAAGATGCTGCAAAGCGCAGTCAGAGGCCGGTAGGCTAGCTACGGCCTTGGTCTAGCACTCCAGCTCCAGCCGGTGTATCAGGCAAGAGGCCATTGGCAGCCAGTTAGGCAACGTCTATTGGTCCTGTAAGAAAATTGCTTAGCCATCATCATTTTTTCTTCTCGAAGTGTTTTGCCAAAATGGATGGATCTTTTAACCTACGCACCACATGATAGACAGAATATTTCTAAAAGCTATGAAATCCTTGTTATGTTTTATAGACTAAGTGTTTTGCCAAAATGGATGGATCTTTTAACCTACGCACCACATGATAGACAGAATATTTCTAAAAGCTATGAAATCCTTGTTATGTTTTATAGACTAACAACATGCAATCAAGTTGTTCTAGAATTGACTAACAACATGCAATCAAGTTGTTCTAGAATTGAACAATTTTATATCTCTAAATGTCTGAAATCTCAATTAGTACTCGTAGAGATTTAGGAATTCTTTGTTATGCTTTAGAGACTAACAACATGCAATCAAATTGTTCGAGAATTGAACAATTTTATTTCTAAATGTTTGAAAAATCAATTACTAGATGTAGAGACTTAACAATTTGATCCCTCAATGTGGCCAAGGGGAAAAAATCAAAATCTTTAATTCTCAAATAATTGTAGAGATTTGTTGCTGCTTCTTGGTGCATGTAGTTGTGCATTAAGTATACTTTTTAACAAAAGGAGTAATACTTTTTTTTGAAACTCAAAAGGGGTAATACTGAAAAGATTGTAATAACATCATTGTCTACCCTTTGGTACCAAGTCCCGCCTACCCGTATTCAGAATCAATCTGGTAAGATCTCGTCCTCAACCATCGTATTCACGCAAACAGAATTTTGGCACCTTCTTTATCTAAGCTTAATGGACCTTGATTAAAGCAATGTGCAAGGGACCGTGTTTCATGACAGTAAGGATCAGAATTCTCGGATTTATCTGATTTTATATTTTATATATGATCGATTACCCGGTGCAACGCACGTTGCTGACATGTATAGACACATATTTTGATCTCATTGTCGTCTTTACTGATATATGCATTAAGAAGTAAGGAATACATATCCATGGAGTTCCAAGCTAAAGATTTAGTCTGTATAGCGTAATATTTATAGTGTAAAAATGTTTTTTATAAACACGTGCGTGCCGCACATGCATACTTACTAGTGATAGAAAAAGATCGACTATAGGGAGCCTTTGTTTTTTTCCAAATAATGGGTAAGTGGTTTTGTATCTGTAATAATTTTGGACCTATATGCGTGCTCTCTTTTTCATTATTAAAAAAAAGGTAAACATGTTTGGGCCAGACAATTTCGAACCATGCATGGAACGTATCGAAGTTAGCCCAAATGCATCCTATGCACGGATCAGGCCAGAACAGATATCGAGAAAGCCAGATGGGCCAGCCCATTAATGGAATTGAGACTTTATGCAATCCACGGCAACAAACAAATCCATAAGCGACGATGATTTACAATTTATGGAGTTGTGTGAGCCCCGGATTGTTGGTGCACAGAACTTTTGACTTTGGACACCTGAAGTTAAGAACGTTGCCTAACCAGCGTTCTCCTAACATATGTCGATTCAAACTATCTGTATCTATAGCCGCCTCTAAAAACACTGGCTGTTGTAACAGTGCAAGATCTCGAGAGGCAACTAGGATTCAGTCTGCCACTGGAAATCGATTTCTTTCTAGAGACGGCTGGATATTCTGCCTCTTGAAATCAAACAGTCTTTAGAAATTGCTGATTTCTATAGGAGCAGCCACCTCTACGAACTATCTATAGCCAGTTTGTAGTAGTAGTGCATAGGCGGTTGGCAGTAGTAGTCAAACTTATCCACCAAAACAAGATAAACCAAATGGGTTTAAAATTTAGAACGCCCCAATTTCATTATAAATCACACGTATACAAATCTTCTTACTAAAATATCATAATAATACTTAATTCAGGAAGTTTTCGAAAACCATAACTATTTATAGCTGAGTTTTTGAAACTGTAACTACCTATTCTAACACTTTGATCAACAATGACAACACAATCAAGCTGCATACTGCCATGTCAAAAAGAGTGACACTCTTGTTCCCAGCTGTCATCTCTAGACACTCATGTCTTTTGCGTTGTGCGCCATAGATCTTCTCAAGAGTTAGGTGGCTGGGCACGTCATTTTGGTTTCCTCTAATATTTCAGATCGAGTTCATTGCTTACATAAGTTGGTAGCTCCTTACAAGATAAGCACGATCTCTTCCAACTTTTGGAATGAATCCTAGGGGTGGTGGTAGGAGTATATATAATAGTCATCAGAGTGCTCCTATAGCCTATAAGCATGTAAACCATTTGCACAATTTATACAAAACTATTGATGTATCATTTATTTATCATGAGTGCACTTTATAATCAGCAGATTTTGGACGGCATGATGCATGAGTGCAATCTTGTGGTGGTGATAAACTACAGTCTCGGCTTAGTAGATGGGCACATATATGAGCCTATTTCTTTTTAGATGTTTATAACAAAATAAGCTAAAACTAAAAGCCATACTATACTTTTCTTTACAGTTTTTCTAACTACGCTTCTCCCCATAGCATCCATTTATATCAGACTAACTTATTTTTATCATGCTTTTGCTTCTTTTGTACAACTTTTCATAGAAGCGTTTTTTTTACCGATGTACCAAACTGAGGCCTACATCAAGTAGGCATTTCGACTTGCTGCCTTGGTGATGAGCACGATCACCGCAACGTTCATTACTTAGCCACGAGGAGCGCGCAGACAAATTAAATTCATTTGTTTGGCTGGACCTGGACCTCTGAAAAAGTCAGCCCTAGGGACTTCCTCAAAATTACTGCGTAGGCATCCAATCAGGATGGGGAAGCCCGGAGAACGAAGAAAATGACGTCTCTTCGAGTTGGAAAGCGATTGAGGGTATAGACATGTCAAATGTAGCCAAATGAGAATGAAATGTGAGACGTGGACGTACAGCTAGCGACCTGGGCCGTCCACAAGATGTGAGTGAAAGAAAGTGCCTGGCTTGTTCTGTCTATTATTTGGGGGAAAATCAGTTTCAAAACCGAAAGAAGAATGTACAAATTTTTTTCCGGAGGCACTAGCGCCCGGATGTCCGGACACGGCATCCGGATGGAGGCCCGCACCTTCTCTATGCCATGCGCCCCTGCCCGCTCGGATGACTAGTCCCGCCCACGCCGCCACACGCCCCTCGTTTCCTGCGTGCACGCGGGCCTGCCCCCACGCCCCATCTTTCCCGTGCATAAGCGGGGGCCACCCATGGATGCTCCATTTCATGCACGCACGGGCATGCGCCCCACCTGTGGATATGCGCCACAGATGCATCACGGTGACACATAGCGACACACTAGTGGATGCAGCAGGCAGCTACGACAGGTGGGTCATATTGCACTATTGCAGAATGTACAATACAAGATTTATTTCTGCAACATTCAGATAAAACAATTGCAACGTATGTTTGAAACAACTGAAACACTTGAACATACGTTTGAAACACCTAAAAAACACTTGAAAAAGTCATTGCAAACATATGCAACATCCATATCTACTTTTGCAACATCCAGATGAAACACTTGCAACATATGTATGATACATCTAAAACACTTGAAATATACGTTTGCAACAGGCATATTACGCACCATCTGCATACGTCTGAAACACCTGAAACACTTGAAACGCAGGCTTGCAACATGCGCATATTGTCATTACAACATGCTAGATCTGCTTTTGAAACATCAAGATGAAACACTTGAAACATAAGTCTGAAACATTTGAAACACGATGTCACCGATAACGCCATAGCCTACCAGGTGGGATCTGGTGAGCAAGGAAGCAGATTGGGCATGTGGAGAAAGAGGGGAAGGCCAATTGGTCACTGCTCTTGGCGCGACTATAGCCGGAGACAGACCAAAGTGGCCGGGCAAGTGCGATTGAGAACGGAAGTCACGCAATGGTCGGTGTGAGCGCAGTGGAGAGGGAGGAAGGCAGCCGCCGATGCTCGGATACAGTGGAGATGGAGGATGGAGGCCACCGGTTGGACGGACGTGGTGGAGAATGTCGCGGTGGGCAGTGCTATGGAGCAGCCGCGGTGGAGTTGGCTGCGCAGGCAGGAAGCGCCAGTGGAGCGGCCGTGGGGGCAGGATGTGGCAGTGGAGCGTCCGGTGGTGCAGGATGCGGCAGTGGATTGGCCGCATGAGAAGGATGCGGCGTGTGTAGCCGGCCACAATGGTCGGGCTGAGGAAATGGTGTTTTTGTTTTTTTTAGTAAAAGTCAGTAGAGATGAATGGCCGGTTGCTGCACCGGTCAGCATGCCGAGCTAGCAGGCGTCCGGGCGAACAGAGACGGATGAACGCCATAGCTGCAGCATTATCAAATTTTTTCTACACATTTTGTCCAGATTGCTTGCTATCGGTTTGATTTGGTTCACCAGTGAAGTTTATTTTTGAGGCAATTGATTGCGTGAACTAATGCGTTCACAGTAACACGGAATGCTTGTGTACGTACGTACCACCCTACTCCCTCCATCCCAAATTATAAGACGTTTGACTTTTTTGACACCAAGTTTGACCACTCGTCTTATTCAAAAATTTATACAAAATATCAATTCTTTTATCGTGGCTTGGTATATTAATAAAAGTTCCTCAAGAATGACTTAAATTTGACTATATTTACACAAATTTTTTGAATAAGACGAATGGTCAAACTTGGGATCAAAAAAGTCAAACGTCTTATAATTTGGGATGGAGGGAGTAATAATAAGTTCAGAACAGATTCAAAGACCCACCATTTGTAACATACTGTAGCTTATACTCCATAGTGAGTGAGTCCTTTTGTAGCGTGTCACCCGGCTGTAATAATTTTGGACATATGTTTACTCGTAATAAGAAGATTTTTTCATTATTATCTTTTTTTATTAGGGAGCACTGACTTTATTTATTCAGTAGGATAAGAATTACAAACTCCATCTCGAGGCTCTAAAAACTAAACATGTCTACCTATCAATAAATTTACAGAGCTTCTAGCTGGTATATGGCTGTCGATATTTGACTTCCGTCCCTCGAAGACGAAATCCGCTCTAGTGAAACTCCTCCTAACATTTATCTCCCGGACAATTGGTCCATACCTACTAAACCCCTTGCCCAACAAACTCCTCATCGCATTGGCACAATCACTCGCAACTCTGAAAGAGTGCAAACCGAGGTCACTGGCTAGCGTGAGACCTTCACAGCATGCGACTGCCTCCATCGCTTCTGGGTCCGACTGCCCTGCCATCACCAGGACAAACGCCCCCAGGTAATTGCCATCTTCATCACAGGCCACTACTGCTGCCGCCGCTTGGCCTGAATTCTTGGACATCGCCGCATCGACGTTGATTTTAGCCAAACCTCTCGGGGGTCTAACCCAGCGCGGCACCTGTGGCACCGCCGTCTATGCCACCGCCATTCGAGCCCCCGGACTCTCCTGCTTGACCTCAAGTTCCCTTATAAACCGCTCAATAAAAGAGTGTGTCGAGAGCGGTCTCTGGAACCGGTTCTCATGGATCGCCAGGCGTCACGCACACCATATTGCCCATAGGCGGACAACCACCCATGTATCTAAGGATGAAAACGGTCGGAAACGGACTTACGATATAGAAAAACGAAAACGGTCGGTTCGGGATATTTCTACATTTAGCAATTAAAGAGTACAAAAAATGGTAGAAAATGGTTGTGAAACCAATTGAAACTGACAATTTTTCATGTTAAAAAACGGTTCATAATATAGAAAACGAAAACGGTCAATTCGGAATATTTCTGTTCCGTTTTCATCCCTACATGTATCTGCATGTCTAAGTGAGCTCATTATTTCTGTGATGCTGGATCCGGAACTCAATAATGCTCTCCTTCTCAAGAGCCCAAACACACTTAGCACGATTGCATTCGAGAAGGGCGTGCCTTCACGTAAAAAAAGGTAAGTCTGTTTGGGCCAGACAATTTCGAAACATGCATGGAGCGTGTCAGGAAGATAGCCCAAATTGCATCTAATGCACGGATCAGGCCAGAGCCGATATTGAGAAGCCAGATTGGGCCAGCCCATTAATGAAATTAAGACCTTAGGCTATCCACGGCAACAAGCAAATCCGTGAGTTGACGATTTACAATATGGGGTTCGGGCGTGCCTGGATTTGCCTTCAGGCAAGGATTCTTGGTGCACAGAACTTCGATTTTAGACGTCTGAAGTCAAAATTCTTGTCTAATCGGCGTTCTCATGGCAGATGTCCATTAAAACAAATCCTTAGTGTCTATTATTACTATAATATATAATAACCTTAAAAATGGCAAAACCATGCACACTGGCAGAGAATTGCTTATACGATTAACAACATACTAAACATCAGACAATTCCATTCATCATAGGAATTGGTTGCAGCGGCATGTCAACAATTGGTGGGGTGGCCAAGGAGTTCTTTTTTTAACTTTTATCCAGGCACATAGGTGAGAGTGTTGTTTACAAATTGCGTGTTATTAGTGTGTCCGTACCTAATATTTGTAAGGTTGTGTGCATCCTGGTTATGCAGAAATCGGGAGTGTTTCAAGATCCTTATATCAACTTGATGTAATAAACTTGACATTAATATAGCTTCCTTTATCGGAAAAGGACAACTCCATTCAATTTTATCAGTTCTGGATTTGGTTTTTTCAACAAATACTAAAATATTGGATTTCTTTGGGCTATAACGAAACAGATAATCTTAATTCGAATTTTTTGTATTGAATTGGGGAACTGGATAGGATTGTCGGCATGTGCGCACTTACTTGCGAGTTCCTGTAGGTTGCAGACCAAGTTCTTCATAGCCCAACGACTGGACTTGTGAAGGCACGTTCGGTAGAAATATGCAACCATAATGATCTCGTGAGGGTGTCCGTCCAGGCGTGTCCATCCGGACGCCCTATTCTTGGACCTGCGCAACATCGGGCCTAACAAGTCTGCTCAGCTCGTTCTTCACGGCTTGTAAAAAAGATAGCGACATTTTCTTTCCTCACCACCGTACGCATGCGACCGCCGTGGGCACCTCCACCATGCCGCCCACCCGCCGCTCGCCTTCTCCAGTGCGGGGTCCGCTCACCGTGGGCAGCGCACCTGCCCACCATGGCCTTCTTTAGTGCGGCGGCACTGCACCTGGCCCCATCCCGCGCCGCGCCACCCTCCCTCGCCGCGCCCCCATACATCTCACCCGTTGGGCCACAGCGCGCACCGTGGCCGGCTGAAGACACCACGACAAGAAAGGGTGTACACTGGGCCGTTGCTCTCGACACCCCCCTGACCTAAACTTGTTGGCTACCACAGTTCCCCACCAGGTAGTTGGTGGCCGCCGGCGACACTGTGTTTCAGGCGTTTCAGACGCTGTGTTTCAAGTATTTCATCTAGATGTTACAGGTGTTTCATACGTATGTTTCAAGTGTTTGTTCTAGATGTTGTATATGTTGCTATGGCTCTACCGCATGTTTCAAACGTATGTTTCAAGTGTTTCAGATGTTTTAGACATATTTGCTAGTGTTTCATTTAGATGTTGCATATGTTGCTATGCCTATACACGTGTGTTTCTTTTTCTTTTGGGAAAACCAGGAGGGGAACACCCTATTGAACTCATTATACATGCATATTTCAAGTGCTGCAAATGTTTCATCTGGATATTTCAAAAGTAGATCTGGTGTTGTACGGCGCCGGTGGCTGGCGGACAGCGGCCTGCTGCAACCGCCTGCTACTGCTGCTGCTGGGGCGCCGCCGTGCGGGCACTCGAGGCTAGCAGACGCATCCACGGAGCGCATCCGTAGGCGGGGCAGGTGACTGGGACCCACGTGGGTTTCTCCGTGCGTAGGATGGGTGCGGGTCCTACATCCGAATGCTGGTGCTGGTGCTGGGCGAGATGCAGACGTGAGGGGTGGGACGGAATGTGGGCTTGAGCTCGGGAGCTGCGTCTGGACGCGACATGTCCGGGCTATGCCCTTTTGAAGCTGCAAGCTTAGTCGACACCATCTTTTACGAGGTCATTGCAAAGAGCACGGAGTTAAACAGATGAAGTCATTTTATTTAGTAATACCGGATTGGCGCATTCAATATTTCCACGGCAAACCTTGGATATATATATGAAGAAAGTCAACCTTGTCTGTCCAATGCGAGTTCAATCAGATGGGGTTAAAATTTAGAACGATGTAATTTCATTATAAATGACACGGATACATATAGTACTAATACTTAACTTCGAAAGTTTCTGAAATAACTATCTATAAATAAGTATGTCTATGATATTATAACTATCTAATATAACACTTTGATCAACAATGGCGACATAGCCGAGCTCCACAAACCCCAACCACACAGTTTGTTGTCTTCTTTGCAATGTTGAAAAGAGTGATACTCTATAGCTCATCCCTAGCTGCAATCTCCTCAAGAGATCATGCTCCATGTCCTTTGCATCACGCGCCATGGATCTTCAAAAGAGTTAGGTGGGTCGGCATGATATTTTGGTTTCCTCTAATATTTCAAAGTTCATTACTGGAAGACTGTTTGGTATTTTGGTATTACGCGTCTGATCCAGCAACTTATCCTGCACGCACAACACGTTAAGTTCAGGCCACATAACACAGCCAATCTAACCAATAACACACAAAAAGCTACAAAGCTACAATCTTTTTCAGTACAGCACCCCGCATCGGGGTAGTGCAACAAAAAGGGTCAGTCATGCAGCCCTGATCGATGGCGGCGAGCGTCGCCGAGCAACTCACCGGCACTTTCTTCTGGGTGATGACGCAGATGGAGTCCGCGCCGTGGATGCCGATCGAAGTGGCACTTGCCGACTTCACACCTTAAACACGTACTCTGCGCATACGGAACGACATAGGTCTAAGGAGCAACGAGGAGGAGGAAAAAAAGGCTAGGGTTTTTGGGTTGGGGGGTGGGGGTGTCACTCACCGACGACTTGGTCTAGGTACAGGCGTCCCTTGGGGGAGAAGATGGTGATGTGGCGGTCATAGCCCGCGCCCGTGCCGCGGCTCATCTTGCCGGCCGGCCGCCGGAAAATCTCCCCTGAGCTGGGCGTGGTGCGCGAGCATGGCGAGGGTGTGTTTGTTTGTGTGTGCTGCGCGCTTGGGGTATGTCGGGCACACGACTGTATATACACGCCGCCGCGGCTCCTCTTCTTATTCTGCAAGAAGAGAAAGCTGTTCGGGCCCGGGACCGACCATTTCTCTTCGATGACAGCGTGGGGCCCATCACACGAGCCCGCTGGACTCAGAATTGGGCCGTCAACCGATGGATCACCCGTGAGCCCAGGTGCCAGAAAATGAAACCGACGTCGAGTATCCGTTCAACTTTCAGAATTCCAGTTACGTCATGACCATAAATGTAATCATAATAGTAGTCTTTTCGGCAGAATTATAGATGCACAAGTTTCGTATTTTGAATTTTTTTCTTTTTATTATTACTAGTGGAATGGCACGTGCGACACGCACGTGTGTACTAAACAACTTTATTTACGGTAGGATTACTTAATAAATTATTTTACTTAATATTAATTGTTTTCAAAATAAAATTAATTTTAACTAATAGCCAGTAAACAGGATTAAGAGCAAACTTTAGCAAGGAAGTTCAAGAGGCTAAAAAAACTTAATTGATATTTATTCATAGTATATTTAACTAAGCAAATACATCAATTCCTGCCCCTCCGGAGTGCTTTTATAGAAAAGTTATTACATACCATCTTTTTTACGGATATAATACCATGCTTTTATAGAAATCAACGTACATACCATCAATTAAGTCATAAGGGAAGAAACATAAGTGTCATGTATACTGCATGCATAACAACTTTTGTGTTTTTTCTAACATCGCAACCAAATATGAACACCACATTATGAGCAGGCCAAATTTGTGATGGCTTGGGCTCCTTTGCATACTGATTTGATCTGTTGATACCCTCAAGTTAGTCTCCTTGGTTTGCTCATGTTCCAAAGCATGCCTCCCATACTGATGTGCGATGTTAGGTTTTTCCATTAATGTAGAAGTTCTATTCCTTCATTATTAACAGAGTCCCAAAAGATAGATTGTCTAGTCTAATAACAAGCATACAAGGCCAAATTGAAAGACGAATGAGCATGCATTGACTGGAGGTAGTTGAAATATTAGTTGACAATGCCAACTGATTGAAAGTAGAATGATCTACGAAAAAGTATCATCGGCAATGAATCTACTCTGACAACTGACAACAATTCAGATGGCATTTCATACCGAGAATTAATTAAATGTCTACATAGTAAACAACAAGTTTTCTTAATTATCCTCGTCCAGAAATTACGAAAAAAGAAAAAAGATTACCCCCAGGCCTTAGTACATCCTCTTGGCATATCTGCATATCTACAACAGGCATGGTATTGTTTTTGTTTTGGCAAGAGGACGATAAAAAAAACAGGCACTTTAAATACATTCGAACAGACTCATCTCAACTCAGATCTGTATAAATTACTTTTGACTAATCTATGAATCAGGCAGGAAACAATCTAAGCCGATCGGTCTTGTAGATATGAAACAAAGCTGAGATGATTCAACACTTCGCATAGACCATACATAATCAGAATCCACAATTGCAGATTACAATTCACAACCTCATTCAGAGAGAAGGGAAGATAAAGACCGGGATCTCACATATGGGAAGAGGAAGAGGCGTGCCCGGGACTTCGGGAGTGCGTGCCTGGAGAAGTTCACGCCTATGCTGCCGGCTGAAGCAACCTGCGCCCGTGCCAACGACGGCCACCCATGCGTGCCCGCTGCCACAGCCACACACTGAAGTATAACTGCATAAGCTGTCAATACAAAAATCTCTGATGCAACATGAACTGAAAGAGATAAGGCCAGGTCATAAACCTTTTGTCAGAGTTTATTCAGACAAATAAAGGGTCTAATTTTCAAACAAGTAGTATGTACCTAATCAAAATTGAATTAATCTTGAGGGGCGGCTTTGCTTTCCCAAATGCAACATGAACTGAAAGAGATAATAAACCTCTGCAAAAATATATCAATCTCTGATCAGAGCAGACAAAACAGAATAAAACTGAACAGTTAGTTGTTCTTGTATAGCTCCCTAAACAGTACAGGTTCCATGGATGACACAAGATAAAGTAGATGCATGTAATGTGCTCAGTTGTAGTGTTGTTCTTGTTTAAAAAAATCTTATGTCACTACAGTATAAACCATAAAGAATTCTATTTACAACAACTCAATTTTCTGTTTAAAAAAAAATCCTCAATTTTGGATAGAGAATGCTTGCACAGTATAAACCATAAAATATCTAGCTGGGAGTTTTATCAAAGTTTCTTTCTTCTTTTTCCTATACTGCCCCTAACAAAAATAGTGCCATATACGCTCCCTAAAATTGCAGATACACCATTGCAAAACATGGAGCTTATAGAACCATCAGTTGTTTGTGTTCCTCTATAGTAAAGAATACCATATTCTAGTCCATAGGTGAGGTTCTTTGTATATTTATATATTATAAATTCTACTCAAGGTATGTTATATACACTCCCTAAAATTACAGATACACTATTGCAAAACATGGAGCTTATAGAACCATCGGTCATTTGTGTTCTTCTACAGTGTAGTATATCATATTCCAGTCCATAGGTGAGGCTCCATGTTTTTTTTGATGCAACGGTGAGGCTCCATGTATATTTATTTATTATAAATTCTACTCAAGGCAATTTTAGGAACAAAACTATCCCAAGAGAATTGAGTGGAAATATGGTCAAGGATCTCATGCTCAGAGCACTGCACTCAACCAAAATGACATACCTTTAGCCAAGGTGGCATACTCAACTTCACTATTTACCTGCACATGACTATATTCATTGGCCGACAATGGGGAGAAAACTGAGGCATGAATCAAACACTTCGAAACACAAGGAGTTTAGTTAACAGGTTGCATTTGGTCAGGTTCGGTAATAGGAGCTGTACCTCCCTAAGCCGTTGTCAGTGGGACATGCTTGAATTTCCAATTCCGATGATTACACGCCGAGGATCGGCCAGTGGATCATGTTTAGCATATAGCAAATGATCAGAGCATTCAACCTGCAATTAAAATGAATTTAGTAAGTAATAATTGAGTGAATATGTAACAAACTTTCATGAGAGATTCACATAAATACAGGCATACAGCCCCAACCATCGCATTGTCAGTTTGTCACAGGATTCACGAAAACACAAAATCACATCTTCAAGCCTTCAGCAGGGCCAGTGGTGGAGAGGCTGCAGACACACAGAGACAGAGGCAAGCGCTGGGGGGCTCCGCACTTCGGCGCTGGGCAGTTCCCAGCCCAGCCACTGAGCTTGCGGGGCCAGCGCCGGTCGCCAAATGCCGCCGTGCCGGGGACTGAGCATCCGCACCGGAGCAGCGAGACTGGGGATCGAGTGGGGACTGGGGAGGCAGATGCAGGAGGTGGGACGACGTGGAGGCAAGAAGCGCCGAGCGCTCGATGCTTCAAGGCGAGGATAACGCGCCTCTGCCGTTGTCTGCCTGTCTGCCTAAGGTCGTCCGCCAGCGCCGGTACCATGCGGAGTGCCGTGAGACGGCGAGGAGGGGATGGCGGCGGCGGGTGGGTGTGCGTGAGAAGGACAATGAGATTGCGTGCGGATGCGGTTTGCTGCGCGCGGGATCGCGGGCGGTTGAGATGGCGGGCGACTTCGGGGTGAGCGAGGAAGCGCGGCGGTTTGTGATGTTGAGATGACGACGCGGGTATGTGCGGGCGGGTAAGGAAGTTTGCCGGTGAAAAAAATTTCGAGCGGAGGGGAGATCGATAACAGGAGAGCGTGTTTCGTCACCTAATTATCATCCTTTTCGTTTCTGGGTCCACCTGTAAGTTTTACATCAAGCGTTGGATGCAAAATCAAAATACATCTAACGGAGAAGATCTAAGGTGGGTAGAAAGTTTTTAGGTAACCAGTATTTTCTAATTCATTCACTCCTTTATAGTATAGATGCCAATCAGCACCAACTCTATTTGCACTTCACTTTATGCGAGGACTGAAATTTGTCGGTGCCTATTCAGGCACTGGATCGTTTGTTTTTAATCAGTATTTACACTAGCAGAACTTGGCGATTTTATACTGAAATTCAGCCACCACAATCAATGTGCAATGACAGAATCAATCTACAACTCTCCCAGCTTGAGAGTGAGCCATGCTGACCTCACGTCCCTGCTTACTTGCCTACGATGATCTGGACAGGAGGAGGACACACCTGTGGAGAGACAGAGACCTCCATTGAGTATCGGCAACACAAAAGATGCCTGCACACCGAGCATCAGAAACCTGTGGCCAGGTTCGTCACACGCCATTGTTCCTTGCATACTCCGAAACGCATGAGGTCTATCTTTCTTTGCTCGACTCTCGGTGCATCTGTCCCTCCATTTTATCTTATTTTTTGTGGTTTGGCTATACCACGGGCGTTTCCCCTAAAACGGGATAGATCTTGCTCGATGCAACAAGTTTTTGCTTCCAGTGAAGGCAAAGTCGGGAATGTGTGCTTATGATCCTGTAAAAGTGCACTCTGTTTGTTGCTGGACACAGCACTGGCCATGAGCTTCTTCTGCTGAGGTGTACGCGGATGCAGTCTTTAACCAGATTTTCTTGAGTTGTGACCACATGGGCTTGCATGTGTATGTATAGCTGAAAGCCTGACTGAAACCGCCTGGGTATCCACATGGGCTTGCATATCCTTTATTTCTTTTTTATTATGCTCCGCTGTCTCCGGCTTCCTATAGCTCTCACGGACGGCTTTTATCTATATCTATACTTAATAATAAATAAAGAAGCAAAATTTCTCTCTACCTATTTTTTTGGTCCGATCATCCATTAACTAACTTTGTGAATGTGGAAAACCGCCTATAGCCCTTCTCTTTATAGAACTAGGAATCCTCAATTAGATCTCTCTGATTTCGGGTGAATATAAATCTTAATCCAAATAGGAAAAATGTAATAATATGAACAACTAGAAATCTTAATCCAATTAGATCTTTCCAACTCCGAGTAACCGGAACCAGAATCTTAATCCAAATATAAAAATATAAGAATAGAAATTTAATAAAGAGGAAAGAAGGTAGAATTTCTTTGTTTAGTTTCTATACCTAATAATAAAGAGGCAAAATTTCAGGCTTTTTTTTTGTCTATCCATTTGTTTGATCCGTCTCCCTCTAACTACCAGATAATGGAGAGTTTCTTCCGTCCGGACTTATATATACCCGTGGATACGAAGTTCAATTCCAAAATGTATTGGGTTAATATGTTTGTCAACTCTCCTATTTTTATATGATTATTATTGGACACGAGTTCTCAAATTCTAATCAAATACGATTGATTATTGTTGCTCTATATTTTTATATGATTATTATTGGACACTTGTTCTTATAAGGTCTCTTCTATTTTTATATGACTACTACTAGACACGAGTCCTTATAAGGTAATGTAGATAGTTCAAATCCTAATCAAAGACGACTGATTGGAGATTAAATTGAAAGCACATACCAATAGAGGTAGCCACGGGTTGAAATCAGACCGCCTTGGTGCAACCTATTGAAAGCACGACGAGGCTTGCTATGTCGTCCTAAACAGACTCCATGTGACTGAGGATGAGCTTGACAAGGAGGTTAGCAACTTGGCATGGAGGCAGTCACTAGAGCGCTGGGCCTGCCAGGCCACCTGCCGGAGCCACCGGTCTACCTTGTCGTCCGCTGGTTGCATCGTGCCACACACCGGACCATGCAACCTGCTTGAGCCGCCGGCCTGCTGCATCGCCTGCCCGCCACGTTGAAAGCTCTATGTTTGGTGTTGGTAATTAGTGACAATGCCTAAGTACTAATCCTATGCCTAAGTTGTATGTAGCATATGAGGATTAGTACATTCCAAGGTTGGTGGCAAGATGGACATGGTGATCATGATGGCCACACTTGGATTTGGATGCAACCCTACGTGATCAAGGCAAAGGTATATGCTTAAGGGTTGTGTTTTAGTAACCAAGACACCTAGTGGGTGTGGTTACATTATAGGATAGATAGTCGTACTATAAAGAGGGGAATGACGCGGCTATTGAACTCCTAAGTGCTTCTAGGTGTGCATTTCATGTCATATGCATGTGGATAGAACTAATAACGCCTCGAAAAATGATTGTGAAAATGCTAACACACATGCACATGATGATGGTCACTTGGTGATGTTAGCACGTTTGCGAAGGCGGTGGAGTTTGAGCGGTAGAGAGGGTTTGGGGTCCTCTCTCCCTCCCGCCGAGCCTGCGAGGCGGGATTCAGGCGTTTTCGAGGAATTGAAACGCCTATTTTCCACTTCGCCGAAAGACGGAAAAGAAACAGAGGCGAACGGAGGTCACAGTGGTGACCGGACGCTGGACCGGACGCGGTCTCTATTTGACCGGACGCGTCCGGTCAGTGTTTCGTTGTGCGCTGCTCTGGCTTGACCAGCACGTCCGGTCAATCACGGGACCGGTGCGTCCGGTCGTGACCAGCGCGTCCGGACGTTGCGACCAGCGCGTTCGGTCGGCGTTTCGAAAAAGAGCCGTTGCGCGATCGGCGTGTCCAGTCCGTGCGACCACCGCGTCCGGTCAGCGCGACTTCGGCTGTTTCAAGTTCCTAACGGCTATATTCGAAGGGGTACGTCTATATATACTCGTTGGCCGGCTCAAAGCTCCCTCTCTTGGACATTTGACATACTTGTGAGCACTTTGAGCTAAGCAACTCCCCTCCCACTCATCTCTCTTGCTTCTTTGCATATTCGAAGTGAGATTGAGTGATCCAAGTGCATTTGCATTGTGAGATAGCATCTAGTTGGCACTTGGTGGTTGATTTGCTGCGGGATTCTTGTTTCTCTTGGTGGTTGCCGCCACCTAGACGGCTTGGAGCAGCTTGGAGGCGTTGGCAAGAGTTGGTGATTGTTCTTGGCCACCTCCGGTGATTGTGAGGGGTTTGTGCCTACCTCGGCGAAGCGCCAAAGGCAACGTTAGTAAATTGCTCGTGTCATTGTAACCTTTTGCCATTTGGTAGGTTCTTGTGGCGCCTTTTGAGAGGCTCAGTGTGTGACCGATTAGCCACCGAACCACGTGGTGAAGAGGGACACAACGGGGACTAGCGTGCCGGCAAGCACGTGAACCTCGGGATAAATCTTCGTGTCATCACTTTCATATTGTGATTGATTGATCCCGGTGTTCGGTTGTCTTGGTATTCATAGTTGATCATATTGGTTGGCAATACTTCGCCCCTCGGTGAAACTCTCCTAACTCAACTCCGCATTACTTTCTTAGTTATTTTTGCTAGCTAGTTAGCTTTGCTAGAGTAGCTCTTTTGTGTAGCTTGCTAGTTGTAGTTGTAGTTACCTTCTCGGTTTGACTTGTGCGGTTGAGTGCCATTATACTAGAATTGTGAATTGGATAGGTGGCTTGCAAACACCCCGTAGGCTAAGCAAAACTCGCATCTCGCTACTTGTTGTATTGATAAACTTGTTTAGCTTGTCTTTGTAGAAATTTTTTTAAAAAGGCTATTCACCCCCCCCTCTAGCCATCAAGACCTTTCAAGTGGTATCAGAGCCGTGGTCACCGTTTGTAAGGCTTAACAACCTCGGTGTAAGATGGCTCAAGTTGTGTTCAACCATGTCGGGGGCAAGCCTCCATTCTTTGATGGTGTCTCATCTTTTGATCATTGGAAAAGAAAGATGAAGCAATATCTTGGCTCTATCAATGAGAAGGTTTGGGAGGTGACACATCATGATTATGCTATCATTGATCCCGACAACCTCACCAACAATGACCGCATCAACAACCAATGTAACACTATGGCTCTCAATACTGGGATTGATGCAAAGGTCTTTGAGCAAATTAAGGATCTTGAGATGGCAAGTGAAGTGTGGACAAGATTAGAGGAAACATATGAGGGCACTTCAACGGTAAAGAGTGCCAAGCTCTATATGCTCAAGGATAAGTTTGCAAGCTTCAAGATGAAGGATGATGAGTCCATACCGGAGATGTTCTATAGGCTACAAGTTATTGTCAATGATCTCAAGAGCCTAGGAGAAGATGTCAAGGACAAGGACTTCTCACATAAGTTCTTGATGAACTTACCTAAGAAGTTTGCTATCTTAAGAAAGATGATCCAAAGAGAGGGTTTGGACAAGGTGACTCCAAACCAAGTGCTTGGAGATGTCATGACCGATGCTCAATATGATGATGATGAAGATGAAGAAGAGAAGAAGGAGATCAAGGTCAAGCAAGAGAAGCCCATTGCATTCAAGGCTTCATCTTCTAAGGGCAAGAGCAAGGTGGAGAGCGATGATGATGATCCATTCGATGATGAGACCATGGCCCTCCTAGTGCACAAGATGGGGAGGTTCATGAAGAAGAAAGGATATGGTGCAAGAAAGAGAAGGGACTTCATGAAGGCAAAGGAGATGCTTTGCTACAATTGCAATAGCCCCGATCATGTAGTGGCAAAGTGCCCCTATGAAGACAAAAGATATCATGATGAGGAGTTGAAGTTGAAGAAGAACAAGAAGGACAAGAAGGATAAGAAAGAGAAGAAGAGCTTCACTATCAACAAGAAGAAGAAGGGTGGTGGCTATGTGGTCACTTGGGATAGTGATAACTCCGATAGTGATGATGATAGCTCTAGTGATGATGAGAGGACCACTCGGCGAGCCATTGCAAGCATCGTCCTCTCCAACAAGCCATCCATTTTTTACACTACATCGACATGCCTTATGGCCAAGCCTACCAAGGTAAAATATGATGATAGTGATGATGATTCTTGTGCTAGTGATGATTGTAGGAGTGATGATGAGGAGGATGAGGACTACTCCAAGGATGATCTATTGGGTATAATAGATCAAATGAGCAAGGGCTACAAGAGGACAACCAAGAAGTGCAAAATCTTGGAGCAAGAGCTCATTGCCAAGAGCAATGAAAATGATGCCTTGATGGAAGAGCTTGTTGCTCTCAAAAAGAGTAAGGAGTGCAAAGGAATTGAACAAGAGCTTAAAGCTCTTAGGAAATCCTTTGATGAGCTAGAGGCCTCTCGTGAGTGTCTAAAGGAAGACCACGAGGACCTTGAAGTTGCTCACACTAGGCTTAAGGAAGCCCACTCCTCTCTACTTGAGATCATCAAGGAGAAGGACCTCAAGTTGGAGAAGCTCATGAAGGAAGCTAAGGAGGAGCAAGTGATTGTCACTTGTGATATTGGACTAACATGTGATATTATTGATGATTCTTTATTTGTTGGTCCTACTAATGCTTCATGTAGCTCATCATCATCCACCACAACCAACTGTACCTCTACTACTAGTGATTCATCACTTGTGGTTGAGAATGAGACTCTCAAGAGAGAGGTGAATGATCTCACCCGTGTATTAGGCAATGCCTATGGTGGGGATGCCTGCTTGCTAAAATGCTTGGGTAGCCAAAGGTTCTCTCTTAACAAAGAGGGTTTGGGCTATACTCCCAAGAAGGGCAAGGCGGCTTTTGCTACTCAAAAGTCTCGCTTTGTGAAGAGCAATGGTCGTTATTGCAATAGATGCAAGCAAGTTGGGCATCTAGAGATTAATTGTAATAAAATGAACAAGAACAACAACAAGTTTCATGCTAAAAATAGACTACATTCCTTTTGATTCTTGTTATGTGCTTACCAAGGGTGAGAAAGATGTGCATGCTAGGTTTGTTGGTACACCAATTGTGGGTCCAAAGAAGAAGGCCATTTGGGTACCAAAGAGCTTAGTTACTAACATCCAAAGACCCAAACAAGTATGAGTACCTAAGAAACATTAATTTATTTTGTAGGTAAATTACAAGGCTGGAGGAAGGCATTGGGTGCTTGATAGTGGGTGCTCTCAACATATGACCGGTGATTCAAGAATGTTCAACTCTCTCAAATCAAATGATAGTGGTATTGATAGTATCACATTTGGTGACAATAGCAAGGGTGATGTGAAGGCTCTTGGAAGGATTGCAATCTCAAATGATCATAGCATTTGTAATGTGCTCTTAGTTGAAAAGTTGAACTTTAATCTTCTCTCGGTTGCTCAATTGTGTGATCTTGGTTTCAAGTGCATATTTAGTGTTGATGATGTGGAGATAGTTAGTGTTGATGGCTCCAATTTGATCTTCAAGGGTTTTAGATATAAGAATCTATACTTGGTTGATTTCAATGCTAGTGACACTCAACTTTCAACATGCTTGCTCACCAAATCAAGTATGGGTTGGTTATGGCATTGAAGACTTGGTCATGTTGGCATGAAGCAATTGAACAAGTTAGTGAAACATGACTTAGTTAGAGGCTTGAAGGATGTCACATTTGAGAAAGATAAGCTATGTAGTGCATGTCAAGCCGGAAAGCAAGTAGGCAACACTCATCCATTGAAAAGCATTATGAGTACTTCCAAGGCATTTGAGTTGTTGCACATGGATTTATTTGGGCCAACTACATACACAAGCATTGGTGGCAACAAGTATGGGTTTGTGATTGTGGATGATTTCACTAGATATACATGGCTATTTTTTCTTATGGACAAGAGTGATGTATTTGACATATTCAAGAAGTTCATCAAGAGAGTGCAAAATGAATTTGAGACCACAATCAAGAAAGTGAGAAGTGACAATGGAAGTGAGTTTAGAAATACAAGAATTGATGAGCTATGTGATGAGCTTGGAATCAAACATCAATTTTTGGCCAAGTATACACCTCAGTCTAATGGCTTAGTTGAAAGAAAGAATAGAACCTTGATTGATATGGCAAGATCAATGTTAAATGAGTATAATGTGAGTCATTCATTTTGGGCCGAAGCAATCAACACGGCTTGCTTCTATAGCAACCGCCTCTATTGCCACAAGTTCTTAGAGAAAACACCATATGAGATCTTAAATGGAAGAAAGCCCAATATTGCATACTTTCGGGTATTTGATTGCAAATGCTACATCTTGAAGAAGGGCACTAGATTGAGCAAGTTTGAGAAGAAGTGTGATGAAGGATTCTTACTTGGTTACTCCACTACTAGCAAAGCTTATAGAGTTTGGAACTTGGCTAGTGGTTTACTTGAGGAAGTTCATGATGTTGAGTTTGATGAAACAAATGGCTCTCAAGATGAGGAAAATAACTTAGATGATGTGAGAGGAACTCAATTGACCAATGCTATAAAAGAAATGGATATTGGTGATATTAGGCCAAAGCAAGTGATTGATGTGGATGACAACAAAGATCAAGTGCTCCAAAGTCCAATTACACAAGCTAGTGGGTCTCTAATGCAAAATCAAGCTAGTACATCATCTCTAGTGCAACAAGATCAACAAGTGGCTAGTTCATCATCTCCAACTCATGATCAACATCAACATCCAAGCAATCAAGTCCAAGTGCTTCAACCAACTAACATTGCAAGAGACCATCCATTGGATTCCATCATTGGTGACATACAAAGGGGAGTTCAAACTAGGTCAAGATTGACATCATTTTGTGCTCACTCTTCTTTCGTGTCAATAGAAGAACCCAAGGACATTGATAAAGCATTGAGAGATCCGGATTGGGTAAATGCAATGTATGAAGAGCTCAACAACTTCAAGAGAAATGAAGTATGGAAACTAGTTGAGTGTAACAGAACCGCCCAATTATACGAGATTAAGTAAGAAAATCATCCAACGGACGGACAATTTACCAAACTTAAGCCCGTATAACCCGGTAGTCCGTGAAATCTCGACGGATTTCAAACCATTTCACATCACAGCCAAGATCGTAATAAGTTCAGCGATTACCTTCATAAGTTACACAGTAGTTTGCGGCACAAAATACATCGGAGTTTAAACATAGTTATTACAAACCGGTTTCAAATAAAGTAGCGGAAGCATTAGTTCAAGGCACACACACACACACACATCCTTTCCAAAATACAGTGCCAGCTTGCGATCATCTCCCACAAAAGCATCAGGCGAGGAGTAGTGAGTGACCATTGCCCATGGTCCTAGGCTTCGCCCATCGCAGGGTAGAGACAGTTGATACAATAACCATAGTACATCTGTCCATCTGCAACAAGTGGGAACAAAGCCCTGAGTACGAGAAGGTACTCAGCTAGACTTACCCGACAGAACCAAAACAAAAAGACTCCAAGGATCATGATAGGCTTTTTGGTGGGGTAGCTGACTCATTTGCAAGAAAAGCATTTTTAGCTTATCAAAGCATTTACTAAGCATGTTATCTTTTAAATCTTTATTCTCCTGTCAACTATGTTTGCACTTTATGCTAAAGTAACCATGTAATTAAGCAAGCAAGGATTACCATTGATCATTAACAATAGTTACCATGTCATTTCCTCATAACTATCCAAGTGTTTCATCAGTATTACTACGATGAAGTAACTCAAGTCAAGTGTTCACTATCCAGTGAACGATGGCGATTCGAATCGTTTATTAACCAGCTGGTAATTTATTCCTCACACAAACCTCACTCACCCGCTAAAGTGAGGTATTGGTCACCGAGTCAACCATTCAGGTAAAGTCGCGAGCTTGCCAGGAACCACATGTACCCGGGGGCCGCCCGACTGCTCTTTGGCCTTATCATCGCGCCCCCGTTCCTGCCACTACTGCTCCGGTACAGTGCGTTGCGGGCAATCTACTCGGCCCGAATAATCTCCCGGCTTCGCGGTCGAAAGGTACTTTATCCGGCCAGCTAAATGTGAGGCATGCGTTCAACATGACCCGAGGCCCGACATCGGACGGTCCTTAATCGACACAGACGGAAGACACTACAGTCCAGAACCCTGCAAGCTTCCGCCCGGTCTCACATTCAATTCCACACTTAGTTATTCTCACGTGACATTTCCTTCACATAAAACCAGGTAATTCCCTAAAGCTCGCGGATGACAGGCAATCACCCGACTTCTACCGGTCTAAGCAAACTAAGCAAGTATTGACCGTGGACACCAGGGTGACAAGGATCGGGTAAAACAAAGTGGAACGAGGTATAATGCAACAACGTTTGCAAACAACTCCTAAACTTAATGCATCAGATTAAGCGAAATTAATAAATAATTCTTTGCAAACCGAGGGAGAAATGCTCCGGGGCTTGCCTCGCTCGAAGGTACTGGGACGATGGTCGGGGCACTCCGGAAGCTCTTCACTGGACTCCTCTTCGGCTTCTGCTGGCTCCGGCTCCTCGGGCTGCTCCTCTGCGTCCTCGGGAACTACTGTCGGAACCACCTCCTGCGATCCTGTATGATGCAGAAGTATGAGTGCAACATGCATAGGTGCAATGCAGAAGTGACATGAGATGATGAAGATGCGGAATGCAAGCGATGAAGTGAATATGTTACATTATCAGATCATGTGGAACTTATGACTCTTCTACAAGGTAGTCTACGTCATCCAAGAACATGTACTCGAAAACTACCACTACTATTCTCTACCATGCAAGGGTACTTGACTAACAAGGTGCTTCAAAGATACACCAAAGTATACTTTACTAATTATCTTTGCATTAAAGAATAAAATGGAAACCCTAATTAGCCCTACATTTGAACAGCAACACATATTTTAGTAGCTCAGAAAAATCTTAGAAAATTACAGTGGATTACTACTATCAAAACTAGCATGACACAAGATTTTTACTGCATTTGGATATTTAGAACTTACTATGCAAAAATAACAAACTAAGGCCTAAAATAGACATTTAAACTACTTTACATTTTGAAAAGTATCAAACAACAGATTTAGGAATTTTTCTACTATCTACTACCTAAACAAACACTATAGAAAAATTATCACTTGCATGTTTTATTCAAATTTATTTAAATAACAAAAATAACAATTATTGGTAACAAAAAGCATTTGAACTACAACTACAAATTTTTACACAGAACAACCATGAAATAAAATTACCCTAGCAAGCACAGGGCATAACAGAATTAATAAACTTGGAATCACATTTTTCTGAAGCCTATAGATTTTTCTACCCATTTTTCAAGTTATCAGCAATATTCATGATTTAAATAAAAGTCTACAGAAAAGTATTCCAAAAATGACATGCAATAATTTTCCCAAGTAGATCTGATGAATAGGAACCTAGGAAAATTTGTTCCAACCAATTTGGAGTTAAAAGGAGTGCACAACTATTTTCTAAGGCATTTAAATAGAATAAACAAAAATCATTTCTGAAATCCTTTTAAATTTCATCCCCTAAACTGCTAAACACACCCGGCTATACACCCACCACCCGCGCCAGAGAGACAGACAGGCGGGACCCAGCGGGTCAACTGACCCCACCGGTCAGCCGGCCGGAGGCAGGGGAGACCGGCTGACCGGCCGCCGCTCGTCGACGGCGAGCCGTCCGGCGAATGGGATGGCACCAACGCGCACAGCACGTGACCCCGCACCGATGGGTGTACAAAACGGACCCCCTAGCCATAGCGGATGAGGTCGCCGGCGGCAATGGCGGCCGCGGTGGCGCTGCGCGAGGTGCGCCGGCCAACTCCGGCCCCAATGGCCCGATCCGAGCTTGGCGTGAGCAACGAGGTGACGCAGGGAAGCGGATGGAAGGGAGAGAAAGGAGTGAACGGGCTCCGGTGGTGGTTGGCCACGGCGGCACGCACTCCGGCGAGGTGTCCGCCATGGCGGAGCTCGCCGATTCGGTGAAAAGGGTTCTCACCGGGGCTCAAACGATGCGGAAGATGGAGTAGCAGGTGCGGCTGAGCAAAGCGGGGCTCGTGGCTCACTGGAGGCGGCAATGACGCGGCGGCGAGTGAGCTGAGCAGCGGCGACTCTCCTTGCGGCAATGGCGGAGACGCGAGCTCGGCTCCGAGCGACTGGTGACGCGAGGAGGGGACGCGGGCGGCCAAATAGGCGATCTCAGGGGCGCGTGGCGTCTTCGTGGCGGCAACGGCCTGACCGGTGGGGGCAGCGCCGGCGTACGGCCTCCACTTGGCGCGTTCGGCCCGACGGCGGTCGGCCACGACGCCTGAACCCGGAACCCTGTAGCTTCGATTCAGTGAACCCATCCGACGACTGACAGCGCGATTTCATCGATCAAAAACTTTTAAACGGTGATGATCTAGCTCTAGGTCAAGTTAACAAAGTTGGAGATTGAAGTGAGATCTACAACTTTGCTAATTAGAGCTTGAACTGATTCGGTCAGGTTAGGGAGATACCAGGCTCCAAACAGGGGTAAAAGAAACTGAAATGCACAATTATGACTTAGAAAAATTTTAGTGTTGAGTCAGCATCACAAATCTGACTTGTGGGCCCAAAATGAACATGTTGTGCTCATTTTCATGACTTGGTCACAAAATAACTTTTGTTCCTTAAGTATTTTGCTACAACTTTGTTTTAGGTTGCTTTGACATGCAAGCATTCTAAGTGGTACTTTTTGAACAGTCAAACCAGAAAGTCCTGGGGTCAAAACAAGTCAAACCATGCTTGGACTCTTAATTGGGCAACATGATTAACATGAACATTGTTCCAATTGACTTTTTGAGCATAGCTAAGATGTTTAACAGTATAATTAGCTACATCACACATTGGTCATACCAAACACTATTGGTACTGAAATAATGAAAACACTGAAAATGATGCTCTTGCTTCTATTGATATATGCTCATGAATGGATTAATGATGCTCATGAATGAAATGCAAGTGAAATTAGGCAAGACTAACACCAGGGGTGTTACAGCCCTCCCCCCTTATAAAAATCTCGTCCCGAGATTTGGGTTACGAACCATTTATTATAAAAATCTTCATAGGCGTTCTTTAAGTATTCACCCGTTTCCCAAGATGCATCCCCTTCATCGTGATGACTCCATTGTATCTTATATGTTTTCACCACACTGTTTCAAGTAGCCCTTTCCTTGGTATCCAAAACTCGAACTGGCTGCTCACGATACACCAGATCTGACTTCAGTTTTATGCCTCGAGGTTCAATCCGTTCCTCTGGAACGCGCAAACATTTCTTGAGATGTGATACGTGAAAAACTGGGAATATAGCACCCATTGACTCTGGTAATTCCAATTTGTAAGCCACAGGACCTTTCCGTTCTAGGATTTTATAAGGTCCCACAAATCTGGCGGCCAGCTTTCTGCGCACACCAAACCTTTTCTTTTTCATTGGCGTAACTTTTAGATAGACATAGTCGCCAACTTCGAACACAAGCGGTCTCCTTCTCTTATCTGCATAACTTTTCTGACGTGACTGGGCTGCTCTCATATTCTGCTGGATGATATGAACTTTCTTTTCGGCTTCTTCTACGAAGTCAATACCATAATACCTTCTTTCTCCGGGCTCAATCCAGTTTAACGGTGTTCTACACTTTCGGCCATACAGAGCCTCAAAAGGTGCCATCTTGATACTCTCTTGATAACTGTTATTGTATGAGAACTCTGCTAAGGGTAACCATGATTCCCATGAACCTCTGGAAGACAGCACACAAGCTCTTAACATATCTTCTAGAACAGCATTAACTCTCTCAGTCTGACCATCTGTTTGAGGATGATAGGCAGTGCTACGAATCAGACTAGTCCCCAAACCTTTATGCAAATGCTCCCAAAAGTGAGCAGTGAACTGTGACCCTCTGTCAGACACTATAGTCTTTGGTATGCCATGCAATCTCACAATCTCTGCAATATACTTCTCAGCATATTGAGGCGGTCTATATTCCGTTTTGACAGGCAAAAAGTGAGCTGTCTTAGTAAGACGATCCACAATTACCCAAATGGAATCGTGACCTTTTTGAGTAGTGGGTAAACCTGTGATAAAATCCATACTAATGTCATCCCACTTCCAACTTGGTACTGACAAAGGTTGTAACATTCCGGCAGGCTTCATGTGAATTGCTTTTACTCTACAACACGTGTCACATCTGGCTACATACGCTGCAATTTCCTTCTTCATCTTGGTCCACCAATAACGAGGTCTTAGTTCTTGATACATTTTACTGCTGCCAGGATGAATAGACAACTTAGAGAGATGAGCTTCATCCAAAATTTTATTCTTAAGCTCTCTATCCTTTGGAACAACAAGACGGTTGTCGAACCACAACACATCCTGCTCATCTACCCTGAAGTGTTTCGAGGGTTCTTCTTGAATCTTCTTTTTGATGTGGAATATCCCCTTGTCTGTTTTCTGACCTTCTATAATCTTACTCTCCAAGGAACAACTGATCTGAATACTTTGTAGCACGGCAGGGTGCATTAGATCGAAACCATCTTCAAGCAAGGGTTGCACATTCAGACAATGTGACTTTCTGCTTAAGGCATCGGCTACCACATTGGCTTTCCCGGGGTGATACTGTACATTCAAGTTGTAGTCTTTGATCAACTCTAACCATCTCCGCTGTCTCATGTTCAATTCTGGTTGGGTGAAAATGTACTTGAGACTCTTATGATCGGTGAAAATGTTGCACACGTTACCCAGTAGATAGTGTCTCCAAATCTTTAAGGCATGCACTACAGCGGCAAGCTCAAGATCATGTGTCGGGTAATTGATTTCATGTTTTCTCAACTGCCGGGAGGCATAAGCAATGACTCTTCCTTCTTGCATTAGCACACACCCTAGTCCTGTTTTTGATGCGTCACAGAACACATCAAAAGGTTTCTCGATGTCGGGTTGTGCAAGAACTGGAGCAGTGGTCAACAGTTTCCGCAAGGTATGGAAAGCTGTCTCACACTCCTCTGTCCACGCGAACTTGTGATCTTTCTGTAACAGACTTGTCATAGGCTTGGCAATCTTCGAGAAGTCTGGGATAAAGCGGCGATAGTAACCAGCTAAGCCTAGGAAACTCCTGACTTCTGACACTGTGGTTGGAGTCTTCCAATCCATAACCTCTTGCACTTTACTCGGATCTACAGAAACTCCATTCTCAGATAGAATATGGCCGAGGAAAGGGACTTTCTTCAACCAAAATTCACATTTGCTGAACTTAGCATATAACTTATGATTTCTCAACCTGGTCAAGACAATTCTCAGATGCTCTTCATGCTCTTTCTCGTTTTCAGAGTATACTAGAATGTCATCAATGAAGACAACTACAAACTTATCCAACTCTGGCATGAAAACCGTATTCATCAGATACATAAAATATGCAGGAGCATTTGTCAGTCCAAATGACATAACAAGATACTCGTACAACCCGTATCTGGTAGAAAAGGCGGTTTTCGGAACATCTTGAGGTCTAATCTTTATCTGATGATACCCTGACCTTAAATCTATCTTGGAGAACACTCTGGCTTTAGCTAACTGATCAAACAGAACATCAATATGAGGCAGTGGATATTTATTCTTGATGGTTACAGCGTTAAGAGGTCGGTAATCCACACACATCCTGAGAGTACCCTCTTTCTTCTTCTTTACAAACAAGGCAGGACATCCCCATTCAGACTTACTTGGGCGAATAAACCCCTTCTTTAACAACTCTTCCAACTGTTTCTTCAACTCAGCTAACTCATCCGGAGGCATCCGATAAGGTCTCCTAGAAATTGGAGCCGTCCCGGGGATCAACTCGATTCCGAATTCAACATCTCTATCTGGAGGAAGGCCAGGTAATTCGTCTGGGAACACATCCGGAAACTCACATACTACTGGGATCTGATGGATAGGAGTAACTTCCATGGCACAGGTCACACTCACAAGATCTGTTCTTTTAGGCAATGGTACCTGAAAAGTACCCTCTGCCTGGGGATCTTTAAGGGTAAGCATCCGACTGCTTGTATCTATGACTGCTTCCCAGTCTTTCATCCAGTTCATTCCTATTATTACATCCAAAACTAGCCCAGGCATAACTACCAGGTTCACTCTGAACTTCCGACTACCTAACTCAAGGGTTGCCCCTCTAACCATCTTATTGGTTAACACATCAGCTCCTGCTGAACTTATGCGATAACCATAACTCAATTCTGTGCATAGTTGTTCATGCTTCCGTGCAAATGCTTGACTCATAAAAGAATGCGAAGATCCAGAATCAAAAAGAACAACTGCAGGGTGATGGTTCACAAGAAACTTACCGGCAGTTACAGGCTCTCCCTCAGGAACTTCATCAATGGCGGTGTGGTGCACACGGGCATTGTAAGTCTGTTGCTTCTTTTTAGGCGGATAAGGGCAGAACTTGGAAAAGTGGCCTGGCTGACCACAGTTGTAGCAGGGCCCTTTCACTGTACCAGCAGACCCTATTGCTCCCTTGGAGTTGCTCTGTTCTGCAGCTGCGTTGGTCTTTGTTGGTGGCACTGCCATCTTGTACGGTTTCTGTGGCCCCTTGTAGTTCTGAGTTTTATGCTGCGGCGGCCTGAACCTCGCACCAGGTGCGGACGGACGATAAGATGGACGGTTGGCAGGGACAACTCTGGACTGGGATGATCCTGACTCGAACACTCTCTTGCGATTCTTGGATGCGGTGTAAGCATTATTGTTCTTCTCTTGCTTCAAACAGTCACTGATAAAGTCGTTGAATCTGTTGCGGGTATTGGTACCCACATGCTTCATCATCTTCGGACTCAACCCTCTCTTGAAACTAGCAATCTTCTTTGCATCTGTGTCAACCATGTCTGGAGCATAGCGGCACAAATTATTAAAGGCATGCAGATACTGTGTCACTGTCTTGGTACCCTGATTCAAGGCTAAGAACTCTCCAAGCTTCATCTCAACCAACCCTGGGGGAATATAAACTCCCTTAAAAGCTTCAGTAAAATCCCTCCAAGAGATCTGGGTATTAGGAGGAAAAGTACTGCGGTGATGCTTCCACCACATTCCTGCTGGTCCTTGTAACTGATGTGCAGCATACTCTACTTTCAGAACTTCTGTCATCCTTAACACACGGAACTTATCTTCCATAGTGTTAATCCATTCCTCGGCATCAAGTGGCTCTGCTGCTTCTTTGAAAATAGGTGGCCTCGTATCCATGAAATCCTTGAAACTGCTGTACTGGTTCACTCCATGGCCACCACCTTGGTTATTTCCTCTTTGAACATTTTCCGCGATGGTACGCAGAAAGTCTTCCATATTCCTCTGTGATTGTTCAGTACTGCGCTGACTTCCAAGGAACTGTGTGAAGAACATTTCTGCGGTAAGCGGCGGAGGAGGGGGCAAATGTGGTTCTGGACGTGGTTCTTGGTGGTTGACATTGTTGGCACCACTTCCACCAGCTCCTGCACCATTGCCACCAGTCTCAGCGGCTTCATACGTAGCACGACGAGTGTTGGCCATCTGCATATTTCAGTAACAAGCACCATTGAGTGAGGTTGTAAAATGATGTCCGAATGAACAATTATGCCATACTGAATTCATTGGAGAGAACAAGTCATACAAGAAAACAGAGGCGCAATAATTTCATTCCAATTAAACAACAGCACCAATTCAGTTACTTCAAATGCAACATCATGTTCCATACAACCACGTTGCCAGCATACA